>CM039677.1:285540843-285793343 GCA_022496015.1 Hordeum marinum | reverse complement strand
TACATCGGGATAATCCTTCACCACTGGTACTTCTTCCTAGACAACTCCCGTAAGAGAGTTCACTTGAGTCCTCTTAGGCTTAAGCCTGGATACATACTTGATCCTCTTCTTCTCTGGAGTGGTGAGAAGAATTGACCTACTAGCACAATCAATGCTTCCCTGATACTTGGACATCCAATCCATACCTAGGATTACATCCAACCCTTGTGACTCAAGTACGATCATATTTGTGGGAAAACATGTCCCCCTATGTTCAAAGGCAACTGAAAACATGCCTGACTAGTCATAGACTCTACTCCTGGGGAACTCACTAGAATAGGTGACTTAAGAGCTATAGTAGGCAACTGATATTTATCCACAAATCCCCTCGATATGAATGAATGTGATGCACCAGTGTCAAATAGAACGAGTGCCGGAAAAGAATTAACCAAGAACTTACCAATCACTGCATCCGGTTGTTCATAGACTTCTTCCACGTTGACATGATTCACATGCCCCTTAGTGAAAGGATTGGGCTTCTTGCCTCCAGAACTTCCATTGCCATTCCCATTCTGTAGCTCGGGACACTCATTGGAGTAGTGCCATGTCTTCTTGCACTTGAAGCAGGTGATGTGACTCAGATCCTTCCTCACTGGTGTAGTAGGGATAGGGTGATGATGATTGTCACTTCCTCCATTCCCATTGCGATTCTTATGGCCATTGTGGTTGTGTCCACTGCCTCCATGCTGAGAATGACCACCATGGTTATGATGGTTGTGCCCTCCAAACTTACTGTGTCCTGTACCAGAATATCCTGAGAAAGGGGCGGAGCGAGGCTTCTGCTGAGCTCCAGACTGAAACTTGCCTTGACTGTATTTCCTCTTGCGATTTTCCATCTGCTGATGCTTGCCCTCTAGAGTGATCGCCTTCTCCACCAACTCTTGATAGTTCTCAAAAGTCGCTACCATCAACTGAATTCCCAGCTCATCATTCAGTCCCTCCAGAAACTTCTCTTGCTTGGCTGCATCGGTTGCCACGTCACCTGGGGCGTAACGGGACAACCTGCTGAAGTCATCAACATACTCAGACACTGAGCGACCTCCTTGGCGCAAGTTGTGGAACTCCCTCTTCTTGAGAGCCATAGCTCCCGCTGAAACATGAGCAGTGCAGAACGCCTGCTGGAACTGAGCCCAAGTCACATTCTCCATGGGGTACGTGGCGGTGTAGTTCTCCCACCACGAAGTTGCTGGTCCATCCAGTTGGTGAGAGGCAAACCTCACCTTCTCCTGATCGGTGCATCCTACTGTGGCTAGCTTCCTACCCATGTTGCGAAGCCAGTCATCTACGACGATTGGCTCCGGGCTGCTCGTGAAGATTGGAGGATTCAGCCTCAGAAAACGGGTAAGGCTGTCAATTTGTGGTGGAGGTGGAGGTGGAGGTGGAGGTGGAGGCGGGTTGTTGTTGTTGTTCTGGGCCATATTCTGCATCATCAACTGTATCATCTAGTTCTGGGTCTGAAGCAATTGTTCCAAGGCGGGTGGGATATCATTCCCTAAGCCACTCTCGGAAGGGTCGCGCCTTGGTGGCATCTGTTGGGTCCACATAGATGAGGTATAGATAGAATTAGGCCTAAGGGAGAAACACTAGCCATCTGCAAATGATGTCAATAAAAATCCAAATCACTCCAATTCAATTCAATCAAAGAGTTCACACGAAACAAATCTAAGGTGAGCCATGTCACAAGATTTGACAAGGTCCCACAAATAAATAAATCAAATACTAATCGAATATCGAATACTAATCTCTCATGGTGGTCCAAATCTACTCCTCATCGGAAGAGAGATCTATCATGTTGATGTCGGCTCCAGCGGCATCACTCTGTATCTCCTCATCATCATCCTCATAGTCTTTGTCCTGACTGACGTAGACCCCGTAAGAGTGATCCTCTTGGAGATTCTCCCCGTTATCAAGCTTTTCCTCAGCTTCCTCCAGCTGAAGCTTCAAGTCGTCGAACTTATCGTGTAGCGCATCGAGCTCCTCCTCATGCTCTGCGCGAGCGTTCTGAAGCTCTTCTTCTAGCTCGACCTTGCGGGTAGTCAGGTTGTGGGTGGTGACGAGGCTGTCGTCCATCTCTTCCTTCATCCTGGTGATGATCTCCTCCAGGTCCTCAATGTGTGAGGTGATGGTGTCGTCCTCCCTGGTGCGCACCACATCTCCATCCGAGTCGCGGTGCGCGTACATGACGTAGTTAGTCTTCCTGAGATCCTCACGGTAGTCCTGGCGGATGCGCCCAAATGCAAAGAGCGCAGCGATACCTTTGTCAATGCCCCATGATCTTACTTCTATGTAGAAGTCTATCGGCTCGATGGCTTTTCCAAAAGTTCGCCCTGGAATGTGGACCTCAATCCTCTAGCGCATCTCCTCAGGTAGAGTGGCCGTGAAGGTACCGGTGAAGCTGGGCAGGGCAATTCACAGATGTCCTGTGAGATCCACGAGCTATCTTCCAAAGGGCATGGTTGCGTCAGGCTGAGCAAACTGAACGCTGGGGGTCGACATCTACAGTTTGAAAGAGAGGAGAAATTACTAGTGCAGGGAAAACTATGAGACCAAAATAGGGGTATAAAAGTGTTGTAAAATAAGGTTTTATCCTATGGCTTTTCATTTTCTAGGGTCGCGTCCTACAGTCAATGTGTGCTGTGATACCATCTTGTAGCGACCCGATCTCAAGGGATCGAAGTCTCTGTACTTAAGTGTCATCCCTGGATCAATATGCTTACACACACAGTACTTGAGGATTTACAACAGAGTTCAATCACACATTTATTACATTGAGAATCCTCAAAGAGTATTTATTACATTAATGTGGCCAAAGGCCAAGTAAAACAAAATCATGCGGAAGCAAAAGTGTAACGATTCCATCAACTCCACGAGCAAGCTGAGTGCAGAACAACGACCTATCGCACCTTATTCGTCATCGGATTGTTGGAAATATGCCCTAGAGGGAGAGTGCAATACAAGGAGGTGTCGTCCGTTCGGCGCTAGATCGGAAGGACCGTGATCAAGATCGCGAGACGGTTCGTGATGAGATCGCGGGACGGATCGTGATGAGTTCACAGGACGGATCATGATGAGATCACGGGACGAATCGTGATGAGATCACGGGACGGATCATGATGAGTTCACGGGACAGATCATGATTGGATCGCGGGACGGATCGTGATGTGATCGCGGGACGCTCGGCGATTTGGATCGCGAAGATGTTCGACTACACCAACCGCGTTTCTTAACGCTTCCCGCTTAGCGATCTACAAGGGTATGTAGATCCACTCTCCCTCTCGTAGATGCTCATCATCATGGATAGATCTTGCGTGTGCGTAAGAAAATTTTTGTTTCCCATGCAACATTCCCAACAGTGGCATCATGAGCTAGGTCTATGTGTAGATGAGATCTCGAGTAGAACACAAAAGGTTTGTGGGCGTTGATGCTTAGATTGCTTCCTCCCTTGGTCGGATTTTGTTTCAGCGGTATTGTGAGATGAAGCGGCCCGGACCAACATTACTCGTACGCTTACGAGAGACCGGTTCCCTCGACCGCAACTTGTTGCATAGATGGCTTGCGGGTGCCAGTTTCTCTCACTTTAGTTGGATCGGATTTGACAAAGGCGGTCCTTGAGAAGGTTGAAAAGCAACTAGTGTATCACCGTTGTGGTTTTTGCGTAGATGAGAATTGTTCTTTCTAGATACCCGTAGCAGCCACGTCAAACATGCAACAACAATTAGAGGACGTCTAACTTGTTTTTGTAGGGTATGTTGTGATGTGATATGCCCAATTACATGATGTGATATATGTGATGTATGAGATGATCATGTGATGTATAGATTATCACGACTTGCACGTCGATGAGTACGGCAACCGGCAGGAGCCATAGGGTTGTCTTTAATTATTGTATGACCTGCGTGTCAATCATTAAGCGCTATGTAATGCTTTACTTTATCGCTAAACGGTAGCAATAGTAGTAGAAGCATGGTGGGCGCGACAACCCCGATGGCGACACGTTGATGGAGATCAAGATGATGGAGATCATGGTGTCATGCCGGTGACGATGGAGATCATGCCGGTGCTTTCATGATGGAGATCAAAAGCACAAGTTCATGGCCATATCATGTCACTTATGATTTGCATGTGATGTTAATCCTTTTATGCACCTTGTTTTGCTTAGGACAATGGTAGCATTATAAGGTGATCCCTCACTTAAATTTCAAGATGAATTGTGTTCTCCCCGAGTGTGCACCGTTGCGAAAGTTCGTCGTGTTGAGACACCACGTGATGATCGGGTGTGATAGACTCTACATTCACATACAACGGGTGCAAACCAGTGTTGCACATGCAGAACACTCGGGTTAAACTTGACGAGCCTAGCATGTACAGACATGGCCTCGGAACACAAGAGACCGAAAGGTCAAACATGAGTCATATAGTAGATATAATCAACATGATGATGTTCACCATTGTAACCACCTCAACTCACGTGACGATCAGACTTGAGTTGGTGAATTTGGATCATGTATCACTCGAATGACCGGAGGGATGTCAATTTGAGTGGGAGTTCTTAAGTAATATGATTAATTGAACTCATTATCATGAACATAGTTAGTAGTGTCTTTGCAAATTATGTTGTAGATTACTAGCTCACGTTGTAGCTCCCTTGAATTTTTATATGTTCCTAGAGAAATAGAATTGAAAGTTGATGGTAGCAATATTGCGGACTGGCTCCGTGATTTGAGGATTGTCCTCATTGCTGCATAGAAGGCTTATGTCCTTAATGCACCGCTCGGTGCGCCAACCCCTCTAGCGTTGTTTGTAGATGTTGTGAACATCTGACAGGCACGTTTTGATAACTACTTGATAGTTTAGTGTCTCATGCATCACAACTTAGAATTGAGGCTCCGAAACGTTTTGAACGTCATGGAACATATGAGATGTTCTAAGAGCTGAAATTAGTGTTGGGGAACGTTGCATGGGAAACAAAAAAATTCCTACGCACACGCAAGATCTATCCATGGTGATGAGTATCTACGAGAGGGAGAGTGGATATACATACCCTTGTAGATCGCTAAGCGGGAAGCGTTAAGAAACGCGGTTGGTGTAGTCGAACATCTTTGCGATCCAAATCGCCGAGCGTCCCGCGATCTCATCACGATCCGTCCCGCGATCCAATCATGATCCGTCCCGTGAAAACATCACGATCTGTATCACGATCTTGATCACGATCTGTCCCGCGAACTCATCACGATCCGTTCCGCGATCTCATCACGAACCGTCTCGCGATCTCGATCACGGTCCTTCCGATGTAGCGCCGAACGGACGGCACCTCCGCGTTCAGCACACGTACAGCTCGATGACAATCTCCACCTTCTTGATCCAGTAAGATAGAGAGGAGAGGTAGAATAGTATTCCGGTAGCGTGACGGCGCTCCGGCGATGGTGGTGGAACTATTCCGGCAGGGCTTCGCCTAAGCACTACAGAAATAGTCTAGTCTAGAGGACCTTGATCTAGAACTAGGGTTTAGACGTGGCTGAAAATCTTTGTCCAAAAAACCCTAAAACCACTCATATATATAGGAGGAGGGGATAGGAGGCTGCGCCCAAAAGAGGGCTCTCCTTTTAGTTCGGCCGAACTGGTGGAGGGAGAGTCCTCCTCCACCTGAGAGTCCACCTCTCACACGAGAGGTGGAACTTGGGGAGGACTCCACCCCAATTCGGTTTGGGCCTTCTCTTCCTACACCTAGGCCACCTTGGCCGACCCCACCAGCCCACTAGGGGCTGGTGGGTCGCCACTTTGGCCCATGGGATGGGTTGGCCCCACTGGTGGACCCCCGGGACCCATTCGTCACTCCCGATACACTACCGAAAGTGCCCGAAATCTTTCCGGAGTCCAAAACAGGACTTCCTATATATAAATCTTTACCTCCGGACCATTCCGGAGCTCCTCGTGACGTCCAGGATCTCATCTGGGACTCCGAACAAACTTCGGTCACCATCATTCAAACTCTATACTACCGAAACGTCACCAAACCTTAAGTGTGCAGACCCTGCAGGTTCGAGAACTATGTAGACATGACCGAGACACTTCTACGGCCAATAACCAATGGCGGGACCTGGATGTCCACATTGGTTCCTACATATTCTACGAAGATCTTTATCGGTCGAACCTCTATGTCAAGGATTCAGTTAATCCCGTATGATGTTCCCTACGTTCTTCGGTATGTTACTTGCCCGAGATTCGATCGTCGGTATCTCCATACCTAGTTCAACCTCGTTACCGGCAAGTCTCTTTACTCGTTCTGTAATGCAAGATCCCGCAACTAAAAATTAGTCACATTGCTTGCAAGGCTCATTGTGATGTTGTATTACCGAGTGGGCCCCGAGATACCTCTCCATCACACGGAGTAACAAATCCCAGTCTCGATCCATGCCAACTCAACAGACACCATCGAAGATACCTGTAGAGCACCTTTATAGTCACCCAGTTACGTTACGACGTTTGATACACACAACACACTCCTCCGGTGTCCGTGAGTTGCATGATCTCATGGTCATAGGAACACATACTTTGACATGCAGAAAACAATAACAATAAACTGACACGATCATATGCTATGTTTGTAGTTTGGGTCTTGTCCATCACATCATTCTCCTAATGATGTGACCCCGTTATCAAATGACATCTCATGTCCATGGCTAGGAAACCTTAACCATCTTTTGATCAACGAGCTAGTCTATTAGAGGCATACTAGGGACATGGTTTTGTCTATGTATCCACACATGCATCTAAGTCTCCGATCAATACAATTATAGCATGGATAATAAACGATTATCATGAACAAGGAAATATGATAATAACAAATTTATTATTGCCTCTAGGGCATATTTCCAACAGTCTCCCACTTGCACTAGAGTCAATAATCTAGTTAACATCACCATGTGATTCGCATTGTTTATGAATCTAACACCCAATGAGTTCTGGGGCTCGATCATGCTTTGCATGTGAGAGAGGTCTTATAGTCAACGGGTCTGCGACATTCAGATCTGTGTGTACTTTGCAAATCTCTATGTCAAACTGTAAACACTGCTACCACACTCCACTTGGCACTATTCCAAAGGCTGCTCCACTATACGTATCCAGATTGCTACTACGAGTCATCCGGATAGGTGTTAAAGCTTGCATCGACGTAACTCTTTACGACGAACTCTTTATCACCTCCATAATCGAGAAACATCTCCTTAGTCTTTTAGTCACTAAGGATAATCTTGACCGCTGTTCAGTGATTCACTCCTGGATCACTCTTGTACCCCTTGACAGACTCATGGCAAGGCACACACAGGTGCGGTACACAGCATGGCATACTATACAGAGCCTATGGCTAAGGCATAGGGGACGACGTTCGTCCTTTCTCTTTCTTTTGCCGTTGTCGAGCTTTGAGTCTCACTCAACTTTCACACCTTACAAATCAGGCGAGAACTCTTTCTCTGACTGGTCCATTTTGAACTCTTTAAAATCTTGTCAAGGTATGTACTCATTGAAAGTCTCATCAAGCATTTTGATCTATCTCTATAGATCTTTGATGCTTAACAATTAGGTAGCTTTATCTAGGTCTTCCTTTGAAAAACTCTTTTCAAACAACCGTTTATGCTCTCCAGAAATTCTACATCATTTTTGAATAGCAATACGCCATCCACATATACTTTATCGGAAACTCTATAGTGCTCCCACTCACTTTATTGCAAATACAAGTTTCTCGTAAACTTTGTATAGACTCAAAAACTTTGATCACCTCATCAAAGTGTATATTCCAACTCCAAGATGCCTTCTTCAGTTCATAGAAGAATCACTAAAGCTCGCACACCTTTTAGCATCCTTGGGACTTACAAAATCTTCTGGTTGTATCTCATACAACCTTTCCTTTAGGAAGGAAACGATGTTTTGGCATCCATCTGCAAGATTTCATAATTGAAAAATGCAGCAACTGCTAACTTAATTCCAACAGACTTTAGCATCGCTACGAGTGAGAAAGTCTCATCGCAGTCAACTCCTTGAACTTGTCGTAAACTACTTTGCAACAAGTCGAGCTTTACAAATGGTAACATTTACCATCAGCGTCTGTCTTCATTTTAAAGATCCATTTGTACTTAACGACCTACCGTCCAACGAGCAAATCCACCAAAGTCCATACTTGGTTTTCATACATGGATCATTTCTCGGATTTCATGGCCTCTAACCATTTGTTGGTTTTTGGGCCCATCATCGCTTCTCCATAGTTCGTCGGTTCATCGTTGTCCAACAACATGACCTCCAAGACAGGGTTGTCGTACCGCTCAATAGCAGTACACATCCTTGTCGACCTACGAAGTTCGATAGTAACTTGATCCGAAGCTTCATGATCATCATCATTAACTTCCTCTTCAACTAACGTAGGCTTCACAGAAACATCTTTTTTGCGCTGCGCCACTTTCTGGTTGAAGTGAAGGTTCAATAACCTCATCAAGTTCTTATTTTCCTCGTATGTCGATAGTAACTTGATCCGAAGCTTCATGATCATCATCATTAACTTCCTCTTCAACTGACGTAGGTTTCACAGAAACATCTTTCTGCGATGCGCTACTTTCTGGTTGAAGCAGAGGTTCAACAACCTCATCAAGTTCTATCCTTCTCCCACTCAATTCTTTCAAGAGAAACCCTTTCTCGAGAAAGGACCCAGTTTTAGCAACAAACATTTTATGCTGGGATCTGAGATAGAAGGTTCACCCAACTGTTCTTAGGGAATTCTATGAAGATGTATTTGTCCGCTTTGGGTTCGAGCTCATTAGGTGAAAACATTTTCCACACAAGCGTCGCAGCCCCAAACATTAAGAAATGACAGCTTAGGTTTCTATCAAACCATAGTTCACACGGTGTCATCTCAACGGATTTAGATGGTGCCCTATTTAAAGTGAATGTAGTTGTCTGTAATGCATAACCCCAGAATTACAGTAACAAAACGACAAGAGACATCATACCATGCACCATATCCAATAGAGTACGACTATGACGTTCGGACACACCATCACACTATGGTGTTCCAGGTGGCATGAGTTGTGAAACAACTTTCACATTGTCTAAAGTTGTATGCCAAACTCGTAACTCAGATATTCACCTCCACGATCATATCGTAAACATTTGTATCTTCTTGTCACGATGATCTTAAAATTTCACTCTGAATTTGCTTGAACCTATTCAAATGATTCAGACTTGTGTTTTATTAAGTAAATATACACTATATCTACTCATATCATCATTGAAGGTAAGAAAACAACGATATTCACCGCACGCTACAAGACTCATTGGATTGCATACATCAACATGTATCATTTCCAATAAATCACTTGCCCGCTTCATCAAAACAGAAAACGGGGTCCTTTAGTCATCTTCACCAAGAGGCATGGTTCGCATGTCTCAACCGATTCGAAATCGAATGAGTCCAAAGATCCATCAGCATGGAGTTTCTTCATGCGTTTATACCAATATGACATTTAGCGGCAGTGCCACAAGCATGTGGTACTATCATTATTAACTTTGTATCTTTTTGGCATTAATGTTATGAACATGTGTATTACTACGATCAAGTTTCAACAAACCATTCTTACTGGGTGCATGACCGTTGAAGGTATTATTCATGTAAATCGAATAACCATTATTCTCCAACTTAAATGAATAACTGTGTTGCAATGAACATGATCTAATCATGTTCATGCTCAACCCAAAAAACACCAAATAACATTTATTTAGGTTCGTCACTAATCTCGAAGGTAGAGAGAGCGTGCGATGTTGATCATATCAACCTTGGAAACATTTCCAACACACGTCGTCACCTCACACTTAGCTAGTTCTCCGTTTATTCCGTAGCTTTTATTTCGAGTTACTAACATTTAGCAACCGAACCGGTATCCAATACCCATGTGCTACTAGGAGTACTAGCAAGGTACACATCAATAACACATACATCAAATATACTTATGTCAACTTTGCCAGCCTTCTTATCTACCAAGTATCTAGGGTTGTACCGCTTCAGCGACCGTTCTCCTCATAATCGAAGCACTTAGTCTCGGGTTTGGGTTAGACTTTGGGTTGCTTCATTGGAGATGCAACTGACTTGCTATCCAGGAAGTTTCCCTCCTTGATCTTGCCCTTCTCGAAACTAGTGGTTTTGACTAACCATCAACACTTGACGCTCCTTCTCGATTTCTACCTTCGCGGTGTCAAACATCGCGAACAGCTGAGGGATCATTAATTCTATCCCTGGCATTTTATAGTTCATCACCAAGTTCTAGTAGCTTAGTGAAAGTGACTTGGAGAACTATACCAATCACTATCTTATCTAGAAGATGAACTCCCACTCGATTCAAGCGATTGTAGCACCCAAACAATCTGAGCACATGCTCAACGATTGAGCTATTCTCGTTCATCTTGCAGGCAAAGAATCTTGTTGGAGATCTCATATCTCGCAACACGGGCACGAGCCTGAGATCCTAATTTCATCTCTTAGAACATCTCATTTGTTTCGTGACGTTCAAAATGTTTTGAAGCCTCAATTCTAAGCCGTAATGCATGACGCACTAAACTATCAAGTAGTCATCAGCACGTACCTATCAGATGTTCACAACATCTATAGACGACGCTAGAGGGGTTGGCGCACCGAGCGGTGCATTAAGGACATAATCCTTCTATGCAACAACGAGGACAATCCTCAGATCACGGATCCAATCCGCAATAATGCTACCATCATCTTTCAACTCTATTTCTCTAGGGACATATAAAAATTCAAGGGAGCTACAGCGCGAGCAAGTAGTCTACAACATAATTTGCAAAGACACTACTGACTATGTTCATGATAATGAGTTCAATTAATCATATTACTTAAGAACTCCCACTCAAATTGACATCCCTCCGGTCATCCGAGTGATACATGATCCAAATTCACCAACTCAAGTCCGATCATCACGTGAGTTGAGGTGGTTACAATGGTGAACATCATCATGTTGATCATATCTATTATATGACTCATGGTCGAACTTTAGATCTCTTGTGTTCCGAGGCCATGTCTGTACATGCTAGGCTCGTCAAGTTTAACCCGAGTGTTCTGCATGTGCAACACTGGCTTGCACCCGTTGTATGTGAACGTAGAGTCTATCACACTCGATCATCACGTGGTGTCTCAACATGACGAACTTTCGGAACGGTGCACACTTGGGGAGAACACAATTTATCTTGAAATTAAGTGAGGGATCACCTTATAATGCTACCGTCGTACTAAGCAAAACAAGGTGCATAAAAGGATTAACATCACATGCAATTCATAAGTGACATGATATGGCCATGAACTTGTGCTTTAGATCTCCATCTTGGAAGCACCGACATGATCTCCATCGTCACCGGCACGACACCATGATCTCCATCATCTTGATCTCCATCAACATGTCGCCATCGGGGTTGTCACGCCCTGCATGCTTCTACTACTATTGCTACCGTTTAGCGATAAAGTAAAGCATTACATAGCGCTTAATGATTGACACGCAGGTCATACGATAATTAAAGACAACCCTATGGCTCCTGTCGGTTACCGTACTCATCGACATGCAAGTCTTGAAATTCTATACATCACATGAGCATCTCATACATCACATATATCACATCATGTAATTGGCCATATCACATCACAACATACCCTGCGAAAACAAGTTAGACGTCCTCTAATTGTTGTTGCATGTTTTACGTGGCTGCTACGGGTATCTAGCAAGAACAATTCTCATCTATGCAAAAATCACAACGGTGATACACTAGTTGCTTTTCAACCTTCTCAAGGACCGCCTTTTTCGAATCTGATCCAACTAAAGTGAGAGAAACTGCCACCCGCAAGCCATCTAGGCAACGAGTTGCGTCGAGGGAACCGGTCTCTCGTAAGCGCACGAGTAATGTTGGTCCGGGCCGCTTCATCTCACAATACCGTTGAACCAAAATCCAACCAAGTAAGGAAGCAATCTAAGCATCAACGCCCACAAACCTTTTGTGTTCTACTCGAGATCTCATCTACACATAGACCTAGCTCATGATGCCACTGTTGGGGAACGTTGCATGGGAAACAAAAAAATTCCTACGCACACGGAATATCTATCCATGGTGATGAGCATCTACGAGAGGGAGAGTGGATCTACATATCCTCGTAGATCGCTAAGCGGGAAGCGTTAAGAAACGCGGTTGGTGTAGTCGAACATCTTTGCGATCCAAATTGCCGAGCGTCCCGCGATCTCATCACGATCCGTCCCGCGATCCAATGACGATCCGTCCCGTGAACACATCACGATCCGTCTCACGATCTTGATCATGATCTGTCCCGCGAACTCATCACGATCCGTTCCGCGATCTCATCACGAACCATCTCGCGATCTCGATCACGGTCCTTCCGATCTAGCGTCGAACGGACGGCACCTCCGCGTTCAGCACACGTACAACTCGATGACAATCTCCGCCTTCTTGATCCAGCAAGAGAGAGAGGAGAGGTAGAATAGTATTCTGGCAGCATGACGGCGCTCCGGCGATGGTGGTGGAACTATTCCGGTAGGGCTTCGCCTAAGCACTTCAGAAATAGTCTAGTCTAGAGGAGCTTGATCTAGAAGTAGGGTTTAGACGTGGCTAAAATTCCTTGTCCGAAAACCCCTAAAACCACTCATATATATAGGAGGAGGTGAGAGGAGGCTGCACCCAAAAGAGGGCTCTCCTTTTGGTTCGGCCGAACTGGTGGAGGGAGAGTCCTCCTCCACCTGAGAGTCCACCTCTCACACGAGAGGTGGAACTTGGGGAGGACTCCACCCCAATTTTGTTTGGGCCTTCTCTTCCTGCGCCTAGGCCACTAGGGGCTGGTGGGTCGCCACTTTGGCCCATGGGGTGGGTTGGCCCCACTGGTGGACCCCCGGGACCCATTCGTCACTCCCGGTACGCTACCGAAAGTGCCCGAAATCTTTCCGGAGTCCAAAACAGGACTTCCTATATATAAATCTTTACCTCCGGACCATTTCGGAGCTCCTCATGATGTCCAGGATCTCATCAGGGACTCTGAACAAACTTCGGTCACCACCATTCATAACTCTATACTACCGAAATGTCACCAAACCTTAAGTGTGCAGACCCTGCGGGTTCGAGAACTATGTAGACATGACCGAGACACCTCTACAGCCAATAACCAATGGTGGGACCTGGATGTCCACATTGGTTCCTACATATTCTACGAAGATCTTTATCGGTCGAACCTCTATGTCAAGGATTCAGTTAATCCCGTATGATGTTCCCTTCGTTCTTTGATATGTTACTTGCCCGAGATTCGATCGTCGGTATCTCCATACCTAGTTCAACCTCGTTACCGGCAAGTCTCTTTACTCATTCCGTAATACAAGATCCTGTAACTAACAATTAGTCACATTGCTTGCAAGGCTCATTGTGATGTTGTATTACCGAGTGGGCCCCGAGATACCTCTCCGTCACACGGAGTAACAAATCCCAGTCTCGATCCATGCCAACTCAACAGACACCATCGGAGATACCTGTAGAGCACCTTTATAGTCACCCAGTTACGTTGCGACGTTTGATACACACAAGGCACTCCTTCGGTGTCCGTGAGTTGCATGATCTCATGGTCATAGGAACACATACTTTGACATGCAGAAAACAATAGCAATAAACTGACACGATCATATGCTATGTTTGTAGTTTGGGTCTTGTCCATCACATCATTCTCCTAATGATATGACCCTGTTATCAAATGACATCTCATGTCCATGGCTAGGAAACCTTAACCATCTTTTGATCAACGAGCTAGTCTATTAGAGGTATACTAGGGACATGGTTTTGTCTATGTATCCACACATGCATCTAAGTCTCCGATCAATACAATTATAGCATGGATAATAAACGATTATCATGAACAAGGAAATATGATAATAACTAATTTATTATTGCCTCTAGGGCATATTTCCAACAGTCTCCCACTTGCACTAGAGTCAATAATCTAGTTCACATCACCATGTGATTCACATTGTTTATGAATCTAACACCCAATGAGTTCTGGGGCTCCATCATGCTTTGCATGTGAGAGAGGTCTTATAGTCAACGGGCCTACGACATTCAGATCCGTGTGTACTTTGCAAATCTCTATGTCAAACTGTAAACACTTCTACCACACTCCACTTGGCACTATTCCAAACGGCTGCTCCACTGTATGTATCCAAATTGCTACTACGAGTCATCCGGATAGGTGTTAAAGCTTGCATCGTTGTAACTCTTTACGATTAACTCTTTATCACCTCCATAATCGAGAAACATCTCCTTAGTCTTTTAGTCACTAAGGATAATCTTGACCGCTGTTCAGTGATTCACTCCTGGATCACTCTTGTACCCCTTGACAGACTCATGGCAAGGCACACACAGGTGCAGTACATAGCATGGCATACTATACAGAGCCTATGGCTAAGGCATAGGGGACGACGTTCGTCCTTTCTCTTTCTTCTGCCGTTGTCGAGCTTTGAGTCTCACTCAACTTTCACACCTTACAAATCAGGCGAGAACTCTTTCTCTGACTGGTCCATTTTGAACTCTTTCAAAATCTTGTCAAGGTATGTACTCATTGAAAGTCTCATCAAGCATTTTGATCTATCTCTATAGATCTTTGATGCTTAACAATTAGGTAGCTTTATCCAGGTCTTCCTTTGAAAAACTCTTTTCAAACAACCGTTTATGCTCTCCAGAAATTCTACATCATTTCCGAATAGCAATATGTCATCCACATATACTTTATCGGAAACTTTATAGTGCTCCCACTCACTTTATTGCAAATACAAGTTTCTCGTAAACTTTGTATAGAATCAAAAACTTTGATCACCTCATCAAAGTGTATATTCCAACTCCAAGATGCCTTCTTCAGTTCATAGAAGAATCACTGAAGTTCGCACACCTTTTAGCATCCTTAGGACTTACAAAACCTTCTGGTTGTATCTCATACAACCTTTCCTTTAGGAAGGAAACGATGTTTTGGCATCCATCTACAAGATTTCATAATTGAAAAATGCAGCAACTGCTAACTTAATTCCAATAGACTTTAGCATCGCTACAGCGAGAAAGTCTCATCGCAGTCAACTCCTTGAACTTGTCGTAAACTACTTTGCAACAAGTCGAGCTTTACAAATGGTAACATTTACCATCAGCGTTTGTCTTCATTTTAAAGATCCATTTGTACTTAATGACCTGCCGTCCAACGAGCAAGTCCACCAAAGTCCATACTTGGTTTTCATACATGGATCATTTCTCGGATTTCATGGCCTCTAACCATTTGTTGGTTTCCGGGCCCATCATCGCTTCTCCATAGTTCATAGGTTGATCGTTGTCCAACAACATGACCTCCAAGACAGGGTTGTCGTACCGCTCAGTAGCAGTACACATCCTTGTCGACCTACGAAGTTTGATAGTAACTTGATTCGAAGCTTCATGATCATCATCATTAACTTCCTCTTCAACTGACGTAGGCTTCAGAAACATCTTTCTACGTTGCGCCACTTTCTGGTTGAAGTGAAGGTTCAATAACCTCATCAAGTTCTTATTTTCCTCGTATGTCGATAGTAAATTGATCCGAAGCTTCATGATCATCATCATTAACTTCCTATTCAACTGACGTAGGCTTCACAGAAACATCTTTCTACGTTGCGCTACTTTCTGGTTGAAGCAGACGTTCAACAACCTCATCAAGTTCTATCCTTCTCCCACTCAGTTCTTTCAAGAGAAACCCTTTCTCGAGAAAGGACCTAGTTTTAGCAACAAACATTTTATGCTGGGATCTGAGATAGAAGGTTCACCCAACTGTTCTTAGGGTATTCTATGAAGATGTATTTGTCCGCTTTGGGTTCGAGCTCATTAGGTGAAAACATTTTCCACACAAGCGTCGCAGCCCCAAACATTAAGAAATGACAGCTTAGGTTTCTATCAAACCATAGTTCACACAGTGTCATCTCAACGGATTTAGATGGTGCCCTATTTAAAGTGAATGTAGTTGTCTCTAATGCATAACCCCAAAATTACAGTAACAAAACGACAAGAGACATCATAGCAATAGTAGTAGAAGCATGGTGGGCGCGACAACCCCGATGGCGACACGTTGATGGAGATCATGGTGTCATGCCGGTGACGATGGAGATCATGCCGGTGCTTTCATGATGGAGATCAAAAGCACAAGTTCATGGCCATATCATGTCACTTATGATTTGCATGTGATGTTAATCCTTTTATGCACCTTGTTTTGCTTAGGACGACGGTAGTATTATAAGGTGATCCCTCACTTAAATTTCAAGATGAATTGTGTTCTCCCCGAGTGTGCACCGTTGCGAAAGTTCATCGTGTTGAGACACCACGTGATGATCGGGTGTGATAGACTCTACGTTCACATACAACGGGTGCAAGCCAGTGTTGCACATGCAAAACACTCGGGTTAAACTTGATGAGCCTAGCATGTACAGACATGGCCTCGGAACACAAGAGACCGAAAGGTCGAACATGAGTCATATAGTAGATATAATCAACATGATGATGTTCACCATTGTAACCACCTCAACTCACGTGATGATCACACTTGAGTTGGTGAATTTGGATCATGTATCACTCGAATGACCGGAGGGATGTCAATTTGAGTGGGAGTTCTTAAGTAATATGATTAATTGAACTCATTATCATGAACATAGTTAGTAGTGTCTTTGCAAAATTATGTTGTAGATTACTAGCTCACGTTGTAGCTCCCTTGAATTTTTATATGTTCCTAGAGAAATAGAACTGAAAGTTGATGGTAGCAATATTGCGGACTGGCTCCGTGATCTGAGGATTGTCCTCATTGCTGCATAGAAGGCTTATGTCCTTAATGCACCGCTCGGTGCGCCAACCCCTCTAGCGTTGTTTGTAGATGTTGTGAACATCTGACAGGCACGTTCTGATAACTACTTGATAGTTTAGTGTCTCATGCATTACAACTTAGAATTGAGGCTCCGAAACATTTTGAACGTCATGGAACATATGAGATGTTCTAAGAGCTGAAATTAGGATCTCAGGCTCGTGCCCGTGTTGCGAGATATGAGATCTCCAAACAAGATTCTTTGCCTGTAAAATAAAGGAGAATAGCTCAATCGTTGAGCATGTGCTCAGATTGTCTGGGTGCTACAATCACTTGGGTGGGAGTTGATCTTCTAGATAAGATAGTGTTTGCTATTGTTCTCCAAGTCACTGTCACTAAGCTACTAGAACTTGGTGATGAACTATAAACGCCAGGGATAGAAATAATGATCCCTGAGCTGTTCGCGATGTTTGACACTGCAAAGGTCGAAATCAAGAAGGAGCATCAAGTGTTCATGGTTAGTAAAACCACTAGTTTCGAGAAGGGTAGGGGCAAGGAGGGAAACTTCATGGATAGCAAGTCACTTGTTGCTCCGGTGAAGCAACCCAAAGTTGAACCCAAACCCGAGACTAAGTGCTTCGATTATGAGGAGAAGCGGTCGCTGAAGCGGAACAACCCTAGATACTTGTTAAATAAGAAGGCTGGCAACATCGACAGAAGTATATTTGATATACGTGTTATTGAAGTGTACCTTGCTAGTACTCCTAGTAGCACCTGGGTATTGGATACCGGTTCGGTTGCTAAATGTTAGTAACTCAAAATAAAAGCTACGGAATAAACGGAAAACTAGCTAAGGGTGAGGTGATAATATGTGTTGGAAATGTTTCCAAGGTTGATGTGATCAACATCGCACGCTCTCTCTACCTTCGGGATTAGTGACAAACCTAAATAAATGTTATTTGGTGTTTTGCGTTGAGCATGAACGTGATTGGATCGTGTTTATTGCAACACGGTTATTCATTTAAGTTAGAGAATAATGGTTATTCTGTTTACATGAATAATACCTTCAATGGTCAAGCACCCAACGAGAATGGTTTGTTGAATCTTGATCATAGTAATACACATGTTCATAACATTGATGCCAAAAGATACAAAGTTAATAATAATAGTACCACATACTTGTGGCACTACGCTAAATGTCATATTGGTATAAAACGCATGAAGAAACTCCATGCTGATGGATCTTTGGACTCATTCGATTTCGAATCGGTTGAGACATGCGAACCATGCCTCTTGGTCAAGATGACTAAGGACCCCGTTTTCTGGTTTGATGGAGCAGACAAGTGACTTATTGGAAATGATACATAATGATGTATGCAATCCAGTGAGTCTTATAGTGTGCAGTGGATATTGTTATTCTCTTACCTTTACTGATGATTTGAGTAGATATAGTGTATATTTGCTTAATGAAACACAAGTCTGAATCGTTTGAAAGGTTCAAGCAAATTCAGAGTGAAGTTTAAAGATCATCGTGACAAGAAGATAAAAAATGTCTATGATATGATCGTCGAGATGAATATCTGAGTTGCGAGTTTGGTATACAACTTTAGACAATGTGAAAATTGTTTCACAACTCACGCCACATGGAACACCATAGTGTGATGGTGTGTCCGAACTTCATAGTCATGTTCTATTGGATATGGTGCATGCTATGATGTCTCTAATCATTTTGTTACTATAATTTTGAGGTTATGCATTAGAGACAACTACATTCACTTTAGATAGGCCACCATCTAAATCCATTGAGATGACACCGTGTGAATTATGGTTTGACAGAAACCAAAGCTGTCATTTCTTAATGTTTGGGGCTGCAACACTTATGTGAAAAAGGTTTTCACCTAATAAGCTCGAACCCAAAGCGGACAAATGCATCTTCATAAAATACCCTAAAGACAGTTGGGTAAACCTTCTATCTCAGATCCAAGCATAAAGTGTTTGTTGCTAAAATTGGGTCCTTTCTCGAGAAAGAGTTTCTCTCGAAAGAATTGAGTGGGAGGGAGATAGAACTTGATGAGGTTGTTGAACCTTTGTTCAACCAGAAACTAGCGCAGCGCAGGAATTTGTTTCTGTGAAGCCTACGTTAGTTGAAGAGGAAGTTAATGATGATGATCATGAAGCTTCGGATCAAGTTACTATCGAACCTCGTAGGTCGACAAGGATGTGTACTGCTCCTGAGCGGTACGACAACACTGTCTTGGAGGTCATGTTGTTGGACAACGATGAACCTACGAGCTGTGGAGAAGCGATGATGGGCCCGGATTCCGTCAAATGGTTAGAGGCCATGAAATCCGAGAAAGGATCCATGTATGAAAACCAAGTATAGACTTTGGTAGACTTGCTCGTTGGACAGCGGGTCGTTGAGTACAAATGGATGTTTAAAATGAAGACAGACAATCATGGTAAATGTCACCATTTGTAAAGCTCGACTTGTTGCAAAGAAGTTTACAACAAGTTCAAGGAGTTGACTGCGGTGAGACTTTCTCACTCGTAGCGATGCTAAAGTCTGTTGGAATTATGTTAGCAGTTGCTGCATTTTTCAATTATGAAATCTGGCAGATGGATGTCAAAACATCGTTTCCTTAACGGTCTACTTGAGGAAAAGTTGTATGTGATACAACCAGAAGGTTTTGTCAGTCCTAAGGATGCTAAAAGGTGTGCAAGCTTCAGTGATCCTTCTATGAACTGAAGCAAGCGTCTCGGAGTTGGAATATACACTTTGATGAGGTGATCAAAGTTTTTGAGTCTATAGAAAGTTTATGAGAAACTTGTATTTGCAATAAAGTGAGTGGGAGCACTATAGAGTTTCTGATAAGTATATGTGGATGACATATTGTTGATCAGAAATGATGTAGAATTTTTGGAAAGCATAAACGGTTGTTTGAAAAGAGTTTTTCAAAGGAAGACCTGTATAAAGCTACCTAATTGTTGAGCATCAAGATCTATAGAGATAGATCAAGATCCTTGATGAGACTTTCAATGAGTGCATACCTTGACAAGATTTTGAAAGAGTTCAAAATGGATTAAGTCAGAGAGAAGTGTTCTTGCTTGCTTTGTAAGGTGTGAAGTTGAGTGAGACTCAAAGCTTGACCACGGCAGAAGAAAGAGAAAGGACGAATGTCGTCCCCTATGCCTTAGCCATAGGCTCTATATAGTATGCCATGTTGTGTACCGCACCTGTGTGTGCCTTGCCATGAGTCCGTCAAGGGGTACAAGAGTGATCCAGGAGTGGATCACTAGACAGCGGTCAAGATTATCCTTAGTAACTAAAACTAAGGAGATGTTTCTCGATTATGGAGGTGATAAAGAGTTCGTCGTAAAGATTAACGTCGATGCAAGCTTTAAACACCGGATGACTCATAGTAGCAATCTGGATACGTATAGTGGAGCAGCCATTTGGAATAGTACCAAGTGGAGTGTGGTAGCAGTGTTTACAGTTAGACATAGATATTTGCAAAGTACACACGGATCTGAATGTCGCAGACCCATTGACTATAAAGACCTCTCTCACATGCAAAGCATGATCGAGCCCCAGAACTCATTGGGTGTTAGATTCATAACAATGCGAAGCACATGGTGATGTGAACTAGATTATTGACTCTGGTGCAAGTGGGAGACTGTTGGAAATATGCCCTAGAGGCAATAATAAATTAGTTATTATCATATTTCCTTGTTCATGATAATCGTTTATTATCCATGTTATAATTGTATTGATCGGAGACTTAGATGCATGTGTGGATACATAGACAAAACCATGTCCCTAGTATGCCTCTAATGGACTAGCTCGTTGATCAAAGATGGTTAAGGTTTCCTAGCCATGGACATGAGATGTCATTTGATAACGGGATCCGACAAGACCCAAACTACAGACGTAGCATATGATCGTGCCAGTTTATTGCTACTGTTTTCTACATGTCAAGTATATGTTCCTATGACCATGAGATCATGCAACTCACGGACATCGGAGGAGTGCCTTGTGTGTATCAAACGTCGCAACGTAACTGGGTGACTATAAAGGTGCTCTACGGGTATCTCCGAGGGAGTTTGTTGAGTTGGCATGGATCAAGACTGGGGTTTGTTACTCCGTGTGACGAAGAGGTATCTCAGGGCCCACTCGGTAATACAACATCACAACAAGCCTTGCAAGCAATGTGACTAAGTGTTAGTCACGGGATCTTGTATTACGGAACGAGTAAAGAGACTTGCCGGTAACTAGGTTGAACTAGGTATGGAGATACCGACAATCGAATCTCGGGCAAGTAACATACCAAAGAACAAAGGGAACGTTATACGGGATTGACTGAATCCTTGACATAGAGGTTCGACCGATAAAGATCTTCGTAGAATATGTAGGAACCAATATGGTCATCCAGGGCCCGTTATTGGTTATTGACCGTAGAGGTGTCTCGGTCATGTCTACATTGTTCTCGAACCCGCAGGGTCTGCACACTTAAGGTTTGGTGACGTTTTGGTAGTATAGAGTTGTGTATGCTGGTGACCAAAGGTTGTTAGGAGTCCCGGATGAGATCTCGGACGTCACAAGGAGCTCCGGAATGGTCCGAAGGTAAAGATTCATATATAGGAAGTCCTATTTTGGTCACCAGAAAAGTTTTGGGCTCATCGGTAGTGTATCGGGAGTGCCGGTAGTGTACCGGGGGACCATCGGGAGAGGTATTTCGACCCAAGAGGCTACATGGGCCGTGGGAGGGTGGAAACCAGCCCTTAGTGGGCTGGTGGAAGTCCTCTAAGAGGCCCATGCGGCTGGACTTGAGAAAGAGAGAAAAAAAGCCAAGGTGGAAATAAAATCCAAGTAGGAAAGGAGGAATCCTAATCCAATCCTCCTTGCGCAAGGGCAGCCTTGGCGCCAGCCCTCCTCCTCCCTCCCTCCTATATATACTGGTGGTATTGGGTGTTTTGCACTAGATTTTACGGCCACGCGCTACCCGTTCGACCGGTGCTCCTCTAGATCGGATTTCCGCAGTGCTTAGGCGAAGCCCTGCCGGAATTGCTCCACCACCATCGCCGGAGTGCCGTCACGCTGCCGGTGAACTCTTCTTCCTCTCCACTTCCTCTTGCTGGATCAAGATGGTGGAGATCGTCATCAAGCTGCACGTGTGCTGAACACGGAGGTGCCGTCCGTTCGGCGCTAGATCGGAAGGACCATGATCAAGATCGCGAGACGGTTCGTGATGAGATCGCGGGACGGATCGTGATGAGTTCACGGGATGGATCGTGATGAGATCACGGGAAAGATCGTGATGAGACCGCGGGACGGATCGTGATGAGTTCGCTGGACGGATCGTGATTGGATCGTGGGACGGATCGTGATGTGATCGCGGGATGCTCGGCGATTTGGATCACGAAGATTTTTGACTACACCAACCGCGTTTCTTAACGCTTCCCGCTCAGCGATCTACAAGGGTATGTAAATCCACTCTCCCTCTCATAGATTCTCATCACCATGGATAGATCTTGCGTGTGCGTAAGAAAATTTTTGTTTCCCATGCAACGTTCCCCAACACGGATAAATCTGCAACATGATAAGTTACAGCTGTGTAGGTCAGTACATGGAATGTACTGGCAAGTCAAATCATAAAGTGTAATGAGCCTACATAGTACATGCAATTTGGCTGGTGGAAAGCTCTAAGTTTAGTTTTGCATAAAGCTAGTTTTTCCCTATCAAAAATAATTGTTCTACTTCTACAAATATCATAAGTCTGAGATGATGCCCATCTCAATCATTCCAAAATTTTGTACCCAGTTGCTTAGTTAAGAGTGATGAGATCTCCCTACATTTCCACTACTAAAAGCTGAAGTTGTCCATGACCGGGGACACGGCTAATCGATTAGATTTTAACTCTGCAGAGGTTGTGCACTTTTCCCCACAAGACTCGACCACATCCTTGATCGGAAGATCGAGACATAGTCTTTCGAAAGCATTTCCCCTAACCCACGGATAGGCCGGTACACCTACATCATCTACATCTGCTAGCCTATCCCGGAAGAGGTCACACCATCTACTCAACTAAGCCAGAGCCCATATTGGCTTGTGGCTGCACACGGAAGCCTGGGTGGACGGACCACTAGTGTGCACTCCCATGGATTCCCATGAATGCTCCCACTGTACTTCGCCACCATACAAACCAATTTCCACCCAGGTAGTTCATTAAAGTTGGTCCTAGTTACTACTTTGTCACTCACATCTCAAGGTGATAACACTCCCCAATCCACGTCTACTTTGGCGAAGCATTGTAACATAACACGATGGCGACAAAGTTGATATGGTTCAGACTTACCTCAAATTAACTAATGGGCTATAGTAAAACCAACAAGTATAAACTCCTACCATGCACCCCTACATCAAAGGACTATGTGCAAAAAATAAAACATAGGTAAAAACTGATATGATCAAATGTAACTTGCCTTCATGCTGGGAGTGAAGTTCTAGGGAATGGTAGTACTCTGCTTCGCAAACCGGACAATCTATCGCAAAGTAAATAAACACACATAAACAAGCATTCATACAATTCAAAGAAAACATGCAACAAAATTTTTGCAAAAGCCAAATAAAATCCAACACAAGTCATTAACATGAAAATTTTCAAAGTATAAATAATGTTCAAAATTCGTGACGTGCACTAGTGTTCCTACAAGGCATTCTAGTAAAATTATGACGAACAGAAAATAATTGTGTAGAATATATAGTGGCAAGATTTCATGGCAAAGGATTTAGTTTGTGTGACGTGGTGCAAAAAGAATCACTTCAAACGGGTATACCGTTTGAAAGATATGGCCTAATGAAATTTAAATTCAAATCTGAAATAATTTCAAATTTGAACTTGCAAAAATATGCAACTATGGGTTTTCTGGTTATGGCTATTCGAGACGAAAATTTAGCCTCTTATTTCATCCCCTTTCGATCTACGATTAAAAAGTTAAGGCCGTTTGAAGTTTTGAATTAAATCTGGAAAAAAACTGCTAGAATAGCTTTTTTGAAAACACTAAAGTGTGGACGTTCGCGGCTAGAGCGCAACGTGGACAGCTCTAGTTTGGTGGTTGTGTTCGCTGTGGTGGCTAGGCGGTGAACATTCACTAACTAAGTAAGTCACCGGTTCAGCTAGCCTAAAAGAAAAAACACGACGTTCGGTTTGAACAAACCGCATGATTTAGACCTAACTAAAATAAAAAAAACAATCTAACCTACCGGTTCAAAACTAAAAAAACCTATACTAATCGAACGAAACGAGCTAGGCGCGGAGCTTACAAAGAGGAGGACGTGGTCGCCTGGTCGGGCAGGAACTGGACGACGGCAAGGCGACGGCTTCGGCGAGCTCCGGCGCGGAGTGCGGCTCGGCGAGGGCTACCAAACGATGGTGACGGTGGTCGGTGGGGACGACCGAAGGGAGCGGAGGGAGGCGGCGAAGCTCGTGTGCCCCGGTGAACTCCGGCGACGCAGGCCATCGGGGTGACGGCTAGGGCGAACCTAGGGGCACAAAAAGATGTCAGGGAGATGCGGAAGACTAAGGGGATCCGATTTCATGAAGAAAAAGGGGCCATGGGGGTTCACCGGCATTGGAAACTTCGATGAAAAGCTCCGGCTCCGGCGAGATGCAAACGGACGGGGCGATGGCTACGAGCAGCGAGAGGTGGAGCAGGTCGGCTGAATGGAAAGAGGAGACTCTGGGATATTTATAGGCGCGGCTAGGAGGGCCGGGGCTGCAGGATAAGCTCTATCCCGAGAGCTTCGCGCGGCTGGTGCGGGAGCTACGAGCGCTGGGTTATCCAGCGGTTGCTGCGGGAGGTTGGGGAAGATGGGGTCGGATCCCACCTGCAGGCTGCGTGAGAGAGGGAGAGATGAGAACGAGAGATATCATGGGGAGGGACTGGCGACCGAGAAGCGGCTCGGCCTAGTGCGGCCTCGCGAGCGAGCGAGGGATGCGCCCTCCTGGCTACTGCGCTAGCCAGACGTTGGCTTGGGCTGGGTCGGCCTGGCCAGTGTGCATGAGTGTGTTGTGTTATTTTTTTGAAAACTTCTTTTTTTCCCAAATCAGAATCAGAAAAAGTGATATATATATCAGAAAATTCCTAAAATCCTTAATGGTAAAATAGAACATAAGGGACATTAATTCCTGCTCATATAATTTAGAAAATATATTTTTTCTAATGCATTAAATTTAACTCTGGCTAACAAAATAATAGTCCAACACTCCCCACTCATGTATATTTTGAGGAAGTCATATTATCCTCACTCTATTATTTTATGTGAGTGGAAAAACTTTAAACATCATAACCTCAAATGCAATAAATCATGAGATGCAATATGATGATCCTATTAGCATCCTGATTTAATAAAATTGGGATGTTACAGAGCAAAAGCCCGGAACCTACAGCTATAAATAGATAGGCTCACCACTTCCACGAATAACTCAACACCCAACTACATCTACCATAACAATCCAAGCATATGTCAAAGCATACAAACAACACATGCATAATAGAAGTAGACGAGCATAATCAAAAGTGCAAACTTGCCTGGAACGGTGTTGAGGTACTCTAACGCTTAATTCTGATTCACTTCACACTCCCGACAATCTATATGTTTAAATAGGCATCGATAAATAAACCATACTCACATAACACTAAAATAAAGTCAACAACAGACAATTCAATGAAAATTCCAATAACAGAAAAATATCAGTAGGTATCTATTATCTACATGCTAGTCACAAAGCAAAAATAATCAACTAAATTGAGTGGACGGTTTGACAGATATGGCCTTTAGAAGATTGAGTTCAAATTTAAGAAAATTCACATTTAAATAGTTCAAAAGTGTAAAAAATTGGTTTTACATGATTCTACTAATTATTATGAGTGCACAGGAAAAAGAATCGATGAATTTAGAGTTACGGATCTCAAGATATAGCTAAATGAAAATTTGATTTGAATCTGCCAAAATTTGCTGGAACTGTTGCTGCAGCTGCTCTGGTGTTGCCACGTGGCGCAATGCTAGAGGCTGGAAGGTGTCCGCTGGATGTTCTAAACAGTGGATGGCCGCTACGTAGTTGAAAACGTTTCAGATAAAAAAAACAATAGAGATCTAATCCTAGCCGTTTAAGGAGGATCAGACGGCACTGGTTGCCTCACACTGAGGAGCAGGGGAGGTGACCGCCGGACTTGAAGGAGAAGACCTGGGGCGGCTCGGACGCTCGGTGGTGATTCCGGCGACCGTTCCGGTGGCTCTCAGCGTCAGAGAAGGCGCCGATGAGGTGTTAATCGACAGTGGCTCGTGTGGGTGGTCCTGGAGATCGTCGTGGACGTCGGGTTGAGGCAGGGCGAAGTGGACGTCGTGCACTCGTCTCGGTGATCCCCTGCGCGAAGTAATAGATGAGGAAGGCGGAGGAGATCATGGTAAGACAGGCAGAGGGGAAGGGAGGTGCTTGGAACCTCCGTAGGCGACGAATCCTTCCGGCGGAAGCTTCAGGCGGCGGTGAACTCCGACGAGATCCGAAACTGCGGTAGACGGCGATATAGGGCATGGGAATTCTTGATTTTGCCAAAAATTGGTAGAGGAGGGATCTGGGAACCTATATAAGGCCTCAATGTTTACGTGGAGTCGAGGAGTTGATCGAATCGATCGATTCGTTTTCAGTTTGGCTCGGTTGCAGAGTCCAGGACGAACACAAACAGAGAAAGGGGATGACAGGGTGGTACCTAATAGTCAGTGGCACAGAGGAAAAAAACAATAAGCATAGCTGCGGGTGGGCTACTCTGTGTGGAAATGGGCCGGCCTCTTGCTGCTGTGCGTGACTGGCCCAAAGTAAACAGTAAGCCGGTTAAAACAATTAACTTCGAACAGAAGTATATTTTGGCTAAAATAAAATATCCCGTGTCTTCTTAAAAATAGCGGAAACATACAGTAAAATATTATAGAAGTTTTATCAGCCAGTGAACATTTTTGAAAGTCGAATAACAGTTTGCGAAATATTTGTATGCAATAGTTGCTAATAAAAAGCACTAAAAACCAACTCTAAAAATAAATCTGAGTTTCTAAAATATCAAAATAAACCTTGTGTACTCAAGATAACATTCTTAGCATTTTCCAACTATACCTAATAGGGAAGAAGTCACATTATCTCCACCCCAAATATTTGCCTTAAGTTAGAAACATTTTGAAACTTCAGAAAATTCGAATATGCATAAAATCATGATGCAAAAGAATTATCCTATTAACATTCTAAATCTCAAAATTTGGGGTGTTACATGTTGTTGTTGTTGTTGTTGTTGTTGTTGTTGTTGTTGTTGTTGTTGTTGTTGTTGCTGCTGCTGCTGCTGCTGCTGTTGCTGCTGCTGCTGTTGGTGTTGTTGTTGTTGTTGTTGTTGTTGTTGTTGTTGTTGTTGTTGTTGTTGTTGTTGTTGTTGTTGTTGTTGTTAGGGACAATCAGATTATCATAGATCATATATCATCATATGAGCATAGCTCTTAGGGTTTAGACCACTACATACGATCTCGTCGTAGATCAACTCTGTACTTGATACGCCATCATCAATACAACAAAGCAGGACATAGGGTTTTACCTCCATCAAGAGGGCCGGAACCTGGGTAAATGACGTCTCTCTTGTCTCCTGTTACCCATCGATCCAAGACCCACAGCTCGGGACTCCCTACCCGATATCCGCCGGTTTTGACACTGATATTGGTGCTTTCATTAAGAGTTCCATTGTGGGATCGCCAGAATGATCGATGGCCCGTCTACAGATTGCAATTTTTTCTAGACAGTTAATTTGTGTTTGTCGTCCCCGTTTCCTCGAGCGTCACTTTGACGATTGCTTTGGTGGAATTGTGTGGAATTCTATCTACAACAACCTTGCAAAATTTCATCGCATTCCGATGGAGGAATCTCCGGCAATCTCCAATTTACCGGAGCCCTATCAAATCTGGACGGGAATCTGGATGAGTTTAGGATGAGGTTTCCAGTATCTAGCTCGGATATCCATTGAAAAATCCCATCGTTCATCGGTTGTGGTATTACTATACCGATTACCCCAACCCCCAATTTCAGCTCGATCCGACCGTCCAAACTCCAGGAAACGTCCGAGGAGTACAACGGATTTTGGATCTATTTTTTGCGCTAAAACGAATCCGACCCGAGTTCATCTTTTTCATGAATGGGTTGTGAGATGTCCTTTTTGAAGGAAGTTTTCTCATCATCTCGATCATCCGACCAAGAGATCGGCATCGCGAGGGCCGAATTATCATCAAGAGAATCTCGTCATTCGCAGGTTGTACGGATCGGGTGCTCCGTTGCTTCTTCAAGCCAGCATTGACCGCGTCACAAATTCTGACCTGCGTCGGCATCACCGTGCCATTGCTTTTTTAAGCTGACGTCTGATAACCCACAAATATAGGGGATCAGTTGTGGCCTCTTTCGATAAGTAATAGTGTCAAACACAACGAGGAGCTAAAGGTAGAACAAATATTCCCTCAAGTTCTATCGACCACCGATACAACTCTACGCATGCTTAACGTTCGCTTTACCTAGAACAAGTATAAAACTAAAAGTACTTTGTAGGTGTGACGAGCTAGGTTTGCAAGAAAATAAATAACACGTAAATAAAAACTAGGGGCTGCTTAGATAAAGTAACAATTAAGTTAGTTTAACGAGTGTGGAAAAGTGGTGGTAGGAGTTGCGGAATTGTCCCTAGGCAATCGATAACTAGACCGGTCATCATTATTGCAATTTTATATGAGGGAGAGGCATAAGCTAACATACTTTCTCTACTTGGATCATATGCACTATGATTGGAACTCTAGAAAGCATCTGCAACTACTAAAGATCATTAAGGTAAAACCCAACCATAGCATTATAAGGTATCAAGTCCTCTTTACTCCCATATGCAACAACCCACCTACTTGGGTTTATGCTTCTATCACTCAAGCAACCCACCATAGGCAAATCATGAACACATTGCAACACCCTACAGCGAGGATCCCTCACACTTGCGCGACACGAAGAGCACCATAGGACATCACCAATAATAAAACATGCAACTCCAACCAATCATGATCATCAATCAACCCATAGGACAACAAAAACCTACTCGGACATCATAGGATGGCAACACATCATTGGATAATAACATGAAGAATAAAGCACCATGTCAAGTAGAGGGTACAGCGGGTTGCGGGAGAGTGGACTGCTGTAGATAGATGGGGGAAGGTGATGGAGGTGTTGGTGAGGATGACGGATTTTTCGAAGTAGATCGTCGTCACGATGATGGCCCCGAGAGCGTTCC
The DNA here is from genome assembly GCA_022496015.1 of Hordeum marinum. Lineage (NCBI taxonomy): Eukaryota > Viridiplantae > Streptophyta > Magnoliopsida > Poales > Poaceae > Hordeum > Hordeum marinum. The sequence goes on along the minus strand of CM039677.1, from coordinate 285,764,059 downwards.
GATGTCATCGGGAGAGAGGGGGAGAGAGACCCCCTCCTTCTTCTTCTTCCTTCACCTTCCCCTAGATGGGAGAAGGGTTTCCCCTCTGGTCCATGGCCTCCATGGCGACGAAGGGGCGAGAGCCCCTTCGAGATTGGATCTCTCTCTCTGTGTGTGTGTTTCCTTTCGTTTCTGCGCTCCCGGATTCTGGCTTTTCACCATTTCTTAAATATCCGGAGATCTGTAACTCCAATCGGGCTGAAATTTTGAGGGGATTTTTATTATAAAAATATCTTCCTTGCGGTGAAAGGACAACTCCGACCGACCTAAGGGATGGCCACAAGCCTGCCAAGCGCGGCTAGGGGGTGGGTCGCGCCTAGCAGGCTTGCCACCTCCTCGGGCATCGTCTCGCGTTGATTCTTTTTCCCAAAAATGACATATATTCCAAAAAATCTCCATAAGTTTTTATCGCATTTGGACTTCGTTTGGTATGGATATCCTGCAAAACAAAAAACATGCAACAAACAGAAACTGGCACTGGGCACTGGATCAATATGTTAGTCCCAAAAATAGTATAAAAAGTTGCCAAAAGTATATGAAAGTTGTAGAATATTGACATGAAACAATCAAAAATTATAGATACGACGGATATGTATCAACATCCACCACACCGACCTGCTTTGACACGTCGACTGGCATGGGGCTCTAGCGTCACCTTACCGATCTGCTCCATCACCTCGGCTAGACCGGGGGCTTCTTCATCTCCTCATCAACGTGCTCCGGGGACTTCGATGTCACCAACCGACCTTCTTCGACACCTCGGCTGGCATGAGACGTCGGCGTCACCAGCCGACCTGCTTTAACACCTCGGCTGGCATGAGACCTCGGCGTCACCAGCCGACCTGCTCTGTCACCCCGGCTAGACCGAGGGCTTTGCCATCTCTTCATTGACCTGCTCCACGGACTTCGGCATCTCCAGCCGACCAGCTTCGCCATGTTAGCTGGACCGGGGACTTCACCTCGCCAGATCGACCGTGCAGCATCACCACTTCGTCAAGCCGAACTCTTTGCTTAGGTAATCGACTTCGGTTTGTCATGCGGTCACCTTGGCGTGCCTACGTTGTCCTCCCGTCTCCATCAACCAAATTGTGTCGTCGACATGGTCGACGGACGTGGGGGCTTCCCGTCATGCTGTCGAACTACTTCGTCTGCCCGACAGGACCGGGGGTTTCTCTTCGGCCTTTCCAAAGTGTTGCGTTGTCACTTCATAAAGATGAGCTCTTCTTCAGCTACCTCATGACTGGCTTGGGGGCTAGGACTTTGACCCACTACAAGATCGACACACGTCACAAGCACATTAACCAGCTAAGTCGCTTTCATGCTAATTTTTTAACTTTTGTTCGGTTCTACCAAGCATTATATTTGTGTTAAATAAAAAGTTTGTTTGTTAAAAACACTTTCTTTTCCCATGATAACTGGGGGCTTCATTGTCATGCTGCCGAACTACTCTCCTCGGCTGGACTGGAGGCTTCGCCTTGCCGTAGCAACCGTGTTGTGCTGCCACTTCTCGACCCGAGCTCTTCGCTCGATTACCTCGGGCTTGGGGGCTCGGACCTCTACCGGGCCGAGGACAACATCTTCGTCACGGCACAACATCGAAATGCACCGAGCACATTAACCAGCTAAGTCATTTTCGTGCTCAGCTCTCATTGAAATTTTACTTTTTGTTCGGTGCAACCAAACATTATATTTTTTGTTAAACAATTTTTATTTGTTAAAAAATGTATTCACCCGACTTAACCGAGCGCTCTTAAATTTGTATGAGCCATTTTATAATAATTGTGTTTTCTTCTTAGTCATTGCAAAGTCTTTTTCTACTACCCCTTTTTCCGACACTAGCGTGTGGTCAATAGCCGGATAGTCTGGTTTCTTTTCTAAAGCCGCTTGAGTTTAGTTCGCTAAACAGGCCTCAGAGAAACACTCCGCCTTCGGGATATGGAGGTTGAAGCCAAAGGCTGACCCGCTTGGAGTCCGGAGATCGGATGTATCATGTTAAAGCACGACCGAAGCACAAATTAAATTTTAGACCAATTTTGGATTGGCACAATTTTCTTTTGTCTAAACATAAAGTTTTTTTGCATAAGTTTTTTGTTATTTCCGAGCCTAACTCTTGTAGTACAATGCCAGATGCATTTCACGCATCGGCAGTATTAAAGGGGATTTGCGGTTAACACCAAACCCACCAAACACCGAGGTACTCCAGGCAGTCCTCGGCAAAATGTCCTTGGTATTTCGCATTTATATGCATTGATTTCGAGTTTTGTCTTTGGTCTATAGCTGGATTGCTCGGCTCCTGTTCTTACCTCTTACATTTCCACTTTGTTCGGCTAAGGGGTAAAGGGAGAACCACTGTGATTGTCACTTCCGGTTTAACTGGTTAAGTGCCTCCGTTGGAGAAAGCCGAAAGCTTACTGTCACAACAAGCGTAAATTGGTTACCGAACCGCAGGCGGTGTTCAACAAAACATAGCTGATCAAGGTTATTCGAGTAAAACGAAGGGCTTTTCTTTCTTGAAAAGGCCAAGTTGTGGGTGGTTCGACCTCGAACAATCCGAGGAGTCGACATATACCGGGGGCTATTAAGTTGCCCCCAAACATATGCTCCTTGACTAAGTGAAAGTTATAAAGCTCGAATATCCGATTGCCTCGTTTCCGCTAACACAACCACCTCCGGGCACTGAGATGTTAGCTAAGGGTTGTCTTGTTACTGCGGAAACACCCTGCGTGGCATCTACAAAGGGGTAAAAGCCGACGATGGGCCACTCTCAAATGATAAACGGTCACAAAGGAGTCAAAATAGCATATAGCATTAAAGAATTTATTCAATATGCGAGTGTTGACTTCTGTAATCATTGTTACAAAGCCATAAATATGCATCAATTTGACTTATATTTTAGCCAAGCTGGGTTGCCTGGCTCCTGTGCTTACCCCCTACGTTCCCAATTGTTCGACTAGGGGGTAAAGGGAGCACCTCTGTGATTGTTACTTTCGGGTCATCCGAGTTAGTACCTCGGTTTGGGTGAACCCGAAAACTAGCCATCTTAAGAAAATAATTGGTTCGCAATGACGTAAGTGAAAATTTTGGTTCATTAATGACCATAGAATTCGGGGACATTCCCCGAACTAAATCCTCAATATCTTCCTCCCACATTGATCGGAGTTGAGGTTTCACGATCATGGTCAACATGATATCCTGGGAAAAGGAACTTATAAAGGAACTATTTTTTCTAGAAGATGTTTCTTACATTAAATAAGTAATATAACATATTTGTCCACGTACCTTTGTTTATAAAATCGTATGGCTGGATTGCCTTGTTTGCCGTAAATCTTTGCCCTTATAAAGGCTTTATAAAGTAGGGAAAACACTCCTCGGCTACTGGCCGAGGAGATTGAAGCCGATGGTCGGTCAGCAAAGTCTTGTACAATGCCGATCCGAGCATTAATGATGTAATGTACTTGGATACATAGAATCATTATGTTGGGGAACGTTGCATGGGAAACAAAAAATTTCCTACGCACACGCAAACCTATCCATGGTGATGAGCATCTACGAGAGGGAGAGTGGATCTACGTACCCTTGTAGATCGCTAAGCGGGAAGCGTTAAGAAACGCGGTTGGTGTAGTCGAACATCTTCGTGATCCAAATCGCCGAGCGTCCCGCGATCTCATCACGATCCATCCCGCGATCCAATCACGATCCGTCCCGTGAACTCATCACGATCCGTCCCGCGATCTCATCACGATCCGTCTCACGATCTTGATCATGATCTATCCCACGAACTCATCATGATCCGTTCCGCGATCTCATCACGAACCGTCTCACGATCTCGATCACGGTCCTTCCGATCTAGCGCCGAACGGACGGCACCTCCGTGTTCAGCACACGTGCAGCTTGATGACGATCTCCACCGTCTTGATCTAGCAAGGGGAGGTGGAGAGGAGAGAGAGTTCACCGGCAGCGTGATGGCGCTCCGGTGATGGTGGTGGAGCAATTCCGGCAGGGCTTCGCCTAAGCGCTGCACAAAACCGATCTAGAGGAGAAACTATGCACCGGTGTTACGGGTAGCACGTGGCTGGAAATTCTGTCCAAAAACCACCCAATCCACTAGTATATATAGGAGGAGAGGAGAGGAGAGGCAGCCAAGGCCTTTGGGTCGGCCGAAATAGGAGGTGGGAGCAATCCTACTTCACCTCCAATCCTAGTTGGAGTAGGATTGCCTCCTATTGACTGATTTTCCACTTGTTGCTTTAGGACTTTCTCTCCTGCGCCATGGGCCTTTGTGGCTGTTTTCCCAGCCCACTAAGGGCTGGTTATTATTCTCCCACAGCCCATGGACCTCTTGGGGTCGAAATACCCCTCCCAGAGGTCCCCCGGTACACTACCGGCACTCCCGGTACACTACCGATACTCCCGGTACACTACGGATGAGCCCGAAACTTTTCCGGAAACCAAACTGGGACTTCCTATATATGAATCTTTACCTCCGGACCATTCCATAGCTCCTCGTGACGTCCGGGATCTCATCCGGGACTCCGAACAAACTTCAGTCACCACCATACATAACTCTACACTACCGAAACGTCACCGAACCTTAAGTGTGCAGACCCTGCGGGTTCGAGAACTATGTAGACATGACCGAGACACCTCTACGGTCAATAACCAATGGCGGGACCTAGACGTCCACATTGGTTCCTACATATTCTACGAAGATCTTTATCGGTCGAACCTCTATGTCAAGGATTCAGTTAATCCCGTATAACGTTCCCTTTGTTCTTCGGTATGTTACTTGCCCGAGATTCGATCGTCGGTATCTCCATACCTAGTTCAACCTCGTTACCGGCAAGTCTCTTTACTCGTTCTGTAATACAAGATCCCGCAACTAACAATTAGTCACATTGCCTGCAAGGCTTATTGTGAGTTGCATTACCGAGTGGGCCCCGAGATACCTCTCCGTCACACGGAGTAACAAATCCCAGTCTCGATCCATGCCAACTCAACAGACACCATCGAAGATACCTGTAGAGCACCTTTATAGTCACCCAGTTACGTTGCGACGTTTGATACACACAAGGCACTCCTCCGATATCTGTGAGTTGCATGATCTCATGGTCATAGGAACATATACTTGACATGCAGAAAACAGTAGCAATAAACTGACACGATCATATGCTATGTTTGTAGTTTGGGTCTTACCCATCACATCATTCTCCTAATGATGTGATCCCGTTATCAAATGACATCTCATGTCCATGGCTAGGAAACCTTAACCATCCTTTGATCAACGAGCTAGTCCATTAGAGGCATACTAGGGACATGGTTTGTCTATGTATCCACACATGCATTTAAGTCTCCGATCAATACAATTATAGCATGGATAATAAACGATTATCATGAACAAGGAAATATGATAATAACTAATTTATTATTGCCTCTAGGGCATATTTCCAACAGTCTCCCACTTGCACTAGCGTCAATAATCTAGTTCACATCACCATGTGATTCGCATTGTTATGAATCTAACACCCAATGAGTTTTGGGGCTCGATCATGCTTTGCATGTGAGAGAGGTCTTATAGTCAACGGGTCTGCGATATTCAGATCCGTGTGTACTTTGCAAATCTCTATGTCAAACCGTAAAAACTACTACCACACTCCACTTGGTACTATTTCCAAATGGCTGCTCCACTATACGTATCCAGATTGCTACTACTAGTCATCCGGATAGGTGTTAAAGCTTGCATCGACGTAACTCTTTACGACGAACTCTTTATCACCTCCATAATCAAGAAACATTTCCTTAGTCCTCTGGTTACTAAGGATAATTCCGACCGATGTCCAGTGATCCACTCCTGGACCACTCTTGTACCCCTTGACAGACTCATGGCAAGGCACACATAGGTGCGGTACACAGCATGGCATAATATAGAGCCTATGGCTAAGGCATAGGGGACGACATTCGTCCTTTCTCTTTCTTCTGCCGTTGTCGAGCTTTGAGTCTCACTCAACTTCACACCTTACAAATCAGACGAGAACTATTTCTCTGGCTGATCCATTTTGAACTCTTTCAAAATCTTGTCAAGGTATGCACTCATTGAAAGTCTCATCAAGCATCTTGATCTATCTCTATAGATTTTGATGCTCAACAATTAGGTAGCTTTATTCAGGTCTTCCTTTGAAAAACACTTTTCAAACAACCTTTTATGCCTTCCAGAAATTCTACATTATTTCCGATCAACAATATGTCAACCACATATACTTATCAGAAACTCTACAGTGCTCCCACTCACTTTATTGCAAATACAAGTTTCTCGTAAACTTTGTATAAACTACAGAAACTTTGATCACCTCATCAAAGTGTATATTCCAACTCCGAGATGCTTGCTTCAGTCCATAGAAGGATCACTGAAGCTTGCTCATCTTTTAGCATCCTTAGGACTGACAAAACCTTCTGGTTGTATCACATACAACCTTTCCTTAAGTAAACTGTTAAGGAAACGATGTTTTGACATCCATCTGCCAGATTTCATAATTGAAAATGCAGCAACTGCTAACATAATTCCAACAGACTTTTAGCATCGCTACGAGTGAGAAAGCCTCATCGCAGTCAACTCCTTGAACTTGTCACAAACATCTTTGCAACAAGTCGAGCTTTACAAATAGTGACATTCACCATCAGTGTCTGTCTTCATTTTAAAGATCCATTTGTACTCAACGACCTGCCGTCCAACGAGCAAGTCTACCAAAGTCTACACTTGGTTTTCATACATGGATCCTATCTCGGATTTCATGGCCTCCAACCATTTTTCGGAATCCGGGCCCATCATCGCTTCTCCATAGCTCGTAGGTTCATCGTTGTCCAACAACATGACCTCCAAGACAGAGTTGTCATACCGCTCAGGAGCAGTACACATCCTTGTCGACCTACGAAGTTTGATAGTAACTTGATCCTGAAGCTTCATGATCATCATCATTAACTTCCTCTTCAACTAACGTAGGCTTCACAGAAACATCTTTCTGCGCTGCGCTATTCTCTGGTTGAACAAAGGTTTAACAACCTCATCAAGTTCTATCTTCCTCCCACTCAATTCTTTCGCGAGAAACATTTCCTCGAGAAAGGATCCGTTTAAACAACAAACACTTTGCACTAGGATCTGAGATTGAAGGTTTACCCAACTGATCTTAGGGTATTCTATGAAGATGCATTTGTCCGCCTTGGGTTCGACCTCATTAGGTGAAAACATTCTCCACACAAGTGTCACAGCCCCAAATATTAAGAAATGACAGCTTAGGTTTCTATCAAACCATAATTCACACGGTGTCATCTCAACGGATTTAGATGATTCCCTATTTAAAGTGAATGTAGTTGTCTCTAATGCATAACCCCAAAAATTATAGTAGTAAAACGATAAGAGACATCACAGTATGCACCATATCAATAGAGCATGACTATGATGTTCGGACACACCATCACACTATGGTGTTCCAGGTGGCGTTAGCTGTGAAACAAATTTCACATTGTCTTAAGTTGTATGCCAAACTCGTAACTCAGATATTCACCTCCACGATCATATCGCAGTTATTTTTATCTTCTTGTCACGATGATCTTAAACTTCACTCTGAATTTGCTTGAACCTTTCAAACGATTCAGACTTGTGTTTCATTAAGTAAATATACACTATATCTACTCAAATCATCAGTGAAGGTAAGAAAATAACGATATCCACTGCACGCTACAAGACTCACTAGATTGCATACATCAACATGTATCATTTTCAATGAATCACTTGCCCGCTCCATCCAACGGGGTCCTTTAGTCATCTTGCCCAAGAGGCATGGTTCGCATGTCTCAACCGATTCGAAATCGAATGACTCCAAATATCCATCAGCATGGAGTTTCTACATGCGCTTTATACCAATATGACATTTAGCGGCAGTGCCACAAGTATGTGGTACTATCATTATTAACTTTGTGTCTTTTGACATCAATGTTATGAACATGTGTAATACTACGATCAAGATTTCAACAAACCATTCTCACTGGGTGCATGACCATTGAAGGTATTATTCATGTAAACAGAATAACCATTATTCTCTAACTTAAATGAATAACCGTATTGCGATAAACATGATCTAATCATGTTCATGCTCAACGCAAAACACCAAATAACATTTATTTAGGTTCGTCACTAATCCTGAAGGTAGAGAGAGCGTGCGATGTTGATCACATCAACCTTGGAAACACTTCCAACACATATCGTCACCTCACCCTTAGCTAGTTCTCCATTTATTCCGTAGCTTTTATTTCAAGTTACTAACATTTAGCAACCGAACCGGTATCCAATACCCAGGTGCTACTAAGAGTACTAGCAAGGTACACATCAATAACTCGTATATCAAATATACTTGTGTCGATGTTGCCAGCCTTCTCATCTACCAAGTATCTAGGGTTGTTCCGCTTCAGCGACCGCTCACCTCATAACAGAAGCACTTAGTCTCGGGTTTGAGTTCAACTTTGGGTTGCTTCACTGGAGCAGCAACTGACTTGCTATCCATGAAGTTTCCCTCCTTGCTCTTGCCCTTCTCGGAACTAGTGGTTTGATTAACCATCAACACTTGACGCTCCTTATTGATTTCTACCTTCGCGGTGTCAAACATCGCGAACAGCTCAGGGATCAACATTTCTTTCCCTGGCATTTTATAGTTCATCACCAAGTTCTAGTAGCTCAGTGACAGTGACTTGGAGAACTACATCAATCACTATCTTATCTGGAAGATCAACTCCCACTTGACTCAAGCGATTGTAGTACCCAGACAATCTGAGTACATGCTCAACGATTGAGCTATTCTCCTTCATCTTACAGGCAAAGAATCTTGTTGGAGATCTCATATCTCGCAACACAGGCACGAGCCTGAGATCACAATCTCTGCTCCTAGAACATCTCATATGTTCCGTGACGTTCAAAACGTTTCCGAGCCTCAATTCTAAGCCGTAATGCATGACGCACTAAACTATCAAGTAGTCATCGAAACGTGCCTGTCAGATGTTCACAACATCTATAGACGACGCTAGAGGGGGTGGCGCACCGAGCGGTGCATTAAGGACATAAGCCTTCTGTGCAGCAATGAGGACAATCCTCAGATCACGGACCCAGTCCGCAATATTGCTACCAACATCTTTCAACTCTATTTCTCTAGGAACATATATAAATTTAAGGGAGCGACAGCGCGAGCTAGTAATCTACAACATAATTTGCAAAGACACTTTGACTATGTTCATGATAATGAGTTCAATTAATCATATTACTTAAGAACTCCCACTCAAGTTGACATCCCTCCGATCATTCGAGTGATACATGATCCAAATTCACCAACTCAAGTCCGATCATCACGTGAGTTGAGGTGGCTGCAATGGTGAACATCATCATGTTGATCATATCTACTATATGACTCATGTTCGACCTTTCGGTCTCTTGTGTTCCGAGGCCATGTCTGTACATGCTAGGCTCGTCAAGTTTAACCCGAGTGTTCTACACGTGCAAATCTGGCTTGCACCCGTTGTATGTGAACGTAGAGTCTATCACACCCGATCATCACGTGGTGTTTCAACACGACGAACTTTCGCAACGGTGCACACTCGGGGAGAACACAATTTATCTTGAAATTAAGTGAGGGATCACCTTATAATGCTACCGTCGTCCTAAGCAAAACAAGGTGCATAAAAAGGATTAACATCACATGCAAATCATAAGTGACATGATATGTCCATGAACTTGTGCTTTTGATCTCCATCTAGAAAGCACCGGCATGATCTCCATTGTCACCGACATGACACCATGATCTCCATCATCTTGATCTCCATCAACGTGTCGCCATCGGGGTTGTCACACCCTGCATGCTTCTACTACTATTGCTACTGTAGCGATAAAGTAAAGCATTACATAGCGCTTAATGATTGACACGCAGGTCATACAATAATTAAAGACAACCCTATGGCTCCTGCCGGTTGCCGTACTCATCGACATGCAAGTCGTGATAATCTATACATCACATGATCATCTCATACATCACATATATCACATCATGTAATTGGCCATATCATATCACAACATACCCTGCAAAAACAAGTTAGACGTCCTCTAATTGTTGTTGCAAGTTTTACGTGGCTGCTACGGGTATCTAGCAAGAACGATTCTCACCTACGCATAAACCACAACGGTGATACATAGATTGCTTTTCAACCTTCTCAAGGACCGCCTTTGTCGGATCCGATCCAACTAAAGTGAGAGAAACTGTCACCCGCAAGCCATCTAAGCAACAAGTTGCATCGAGGGAACCGGTCTCTCGTAAGCGTACGAGTAATGTTGGTCCGGGCCGCTTCATCTCACAATCCCGCTGAACCAAAATCCGACCAAGGGAGGAAGCAATCTAAGCATCAACGCCCACAAACCTTTTGTGTTCTACTCGAGATCTCATCGAACCATCAACCTAGCTCATGATGCCACTGTTGGGGAACGTTGCATGGGAAACAAAAAATTTCCTACGCACACGCAAACCTATCCATGGTGATGAGCATCTATGAGAGGGAGAGTGGATCTACGTACCCTTGTAGATCGCTAAGCGGGAAGCGTTAAGAAACGCGGTTGGTGTAGTCGAACATCTTCGCGATCCAAATCGCCGAGCGTCCCGCGATCTCATGACGATCCGTCCCGCGATCCAATCACGATCCGTCCCGCGATCTCATCACAATCCGTTCCGCGATCTCATCACGAACCGTCTCGCGATCTCGATCACGGTCCTTCCGATCTAGCGCCGAACGGACGGCACCTCCGTGTTCAGCACACGTGCAGCTTGATGACGATCTCCACCGTCTTGATCCAGCAAGGGGAGGTGGAGAGGAGAGAGAGTTCACCGGCAGCGTGACGGCGCTCCGGTGATGGTGGTGGAGCAATTCCGGCAGGGCTTCGCCTAAGCGCTGCACAAAACCGATCTAGAGGAGAAACTATGCACCGGTGTTACGGGTAGCACGTGGCTGGAAATTCTGTCCAAAAACCACCCAATCCACTAGTATATATAGGAGGAGAGGAGAGGAGAGGCAGCCAAGGCCTTTGGGTCGGCCGAAATAGGAGGTGGGAGCAATCCTACTTCACCTCCAATCCTAGTTGGAGTAGGATTGCCTCCTATTGGCTGATTTTCCACTTTTTGCTTTAGGACTTTCTCTCCTGCGCCATGGGCCTTTGTGGCTGTTTTCCCAGCCCACTAAGGGCTGGTTATTATTCTCCCACAGCCCATGGACCTCTTGGGGTCGAAATACCCCTCCCGGAGGTCTCCCGGTACACTCCCGGCACTCCCGGTACACTACCGATACTCCCGGTACACTACCGATGAGCCCGAAACTTTTCCGGAAACCAAACTGGGACTTCCTATATATGAATCTTTACCTCCGGACCATTCCGGAGCTCCTAGTGACGTCCAGGATCTCATCCGGGACTCCGAACAAACTTCGGTCACCACCATACATAACTCTACACTACCGAAACGTCACCGAACCTTAAGTGTGCAGACCCTGCGGGTTCGAGAACTATGTAGACATGACCGAGACACCTCTACGGTCAATAACCAATGGCGGGACCTAGACGTCCACATTGGTTCCTACATATTCTACGAAGATCTTTATCGGTCGAACCTCTATGTCAAGGATTCAGTTAATCCCGTATAACGTTCCCTTTGTTCTTCGGTATGTTACTTGCCCGAGATTCGATCGTCGGTATCTCCATACCTAGTTCAACCTCGTTACCGGCAAGTCTCTTTACTCGTTCTGTAATACAAGATCCCGCAACTAACAATTAGTCACATTGCTTGCAAGGCTTATTGTGATGTTGCATTACCTAGTGGGCCCCGAGATACCTCTCCGTCACACGGAGTAACAAATCCCAGTCTCGATCCATGCCAACTCAACAGACACCATCGAAGATACCTGTAGAGCACCTTTATAGTCACCCAGTTACGTTGCGACATTTGATACACACAAGGCACTCCTCCGATATCTGTGAGTTGCATGATCTCATGGTCATAGGAACATATACTTGACATGCAGAAAACAGTAGCAATAAAATGACACGATCATATGCTATGTTTGTAGTTTGGGTCTTATCCATCACATCATTCTCCTAATGATGTGATCCCGTTATCAAATGACATCTCATGTCCATGGCTAGGAAACCTTAACCATCCTTTGATCAACGAGCTAGTCCATTAGAGGCATACTAGGGACATGGTTTTGTCTATGTATCCACACATGCATTTAAGTCTCCGATCAATACAATTATAGCATGGATAATAAACGATTATCATGAACAAGGAAATATGATAATAACTAATTTATTATTGCCTCTAGGGCATATTTCCAACACATTACACAAAAATTGTGTCGAATGTAACAAAGTTTGTGTCAAAAAAATATCGATCCTTAATTCGACCACTCGTGCCTAAATTAAGGCTAGGGGCTATTCCATTACCTATTCAATGCAGCAAATCCAAAGTGCAATATGGTTTACAAGGAGATTCGATCCTTGGATTATTTGGCCGCACACAACCCAAGTCTCGGAAACTACTACGTACCCCGTTTACATCCCTAACGTATGCCGCCTAGCATGAACTTGATCCTCAGGCCGATTTTTCAAATCGACCTAAGTCTCAGGGGATACTGGGATCAGTGGTTTTATTTTGATTATTATTTCCTTTAGATGCATCTCGGGGTTTAGACCGATACGCACCTTGAGGGCTACTGGCTATATATCTTGGAAGAGAATAAATTGCACCAATCGAAAATATTAACAAAAAATCAGCCCACGATCGGGGTGGTGCACCGCCTCGGAAGTGGTCTGGCATAAAGCTTGGATGCAAGTGGTTGGCTCCATAGAGGGCATTTCAGACATTAAGCTTAGTTGAATTCCTTCAATTTTTTAAATACCGAGGTAATTTATGACACCTCGGACATGGATCATCATTGGAGCTCGGATGTAGTCCGATGTTGGAGCTCGGAAGCAGTCCGACATAAAGCTCAAGATCGGAGACGCCTCAAAAGCAGTCCGACATAAAGCTCGGATGTGAATGGCTAGCTCCATAAAAGAATATTCCTGCCATTAAGATTGGATAAACTCCTTCAACTTTTTCAAGACCGAGGTAATTTATGACACCTCGGAGGACGACCATCGTTAGACCTGGCTGCAAAAAGACACCGCGGATCCAGTTCAGCGTTGGAGTTCGGACGCAAGAGGGCACCGCTGCGCAGGAAACACTTCGAACCCGAGGTGTGGCGTGAAAATTAATAAGGCATTGATAAAATCCAAGAGATTAAAGGGGCTCCTCGGGTGCCCGACTTGTGAACTCTTTGGATTCACCTCGGCGATCCTTAGAGATTGGAGATGGGAATATTTGTTAAACCAGTTTTCAAGACCGATGTCTGAAGACGAAGAACAGTTCGGAAGAACCGAGGAGCATCCCCAGCTTGAAGACCGGTTCACGGGGCTACTCATGGTGTCCTGTGCGGGATCACTAGAAGAATATGTCTAGAGGGGGGTGAATAGACTACTAGCAGGAATATAAAACTACCTCAAGCATAAGTTTAGGGGTTGGCAGATTTTAGCAATTATAGCAAGTCTAGAACACCCTACACATGCAAGTCATCAAGTATAGCAGCGGAAAGTAAAGACATTGCACATGAGAGTAAAGAGTTGAGATAGGGAGATCAAACGCATGAAGTACACGAAGATTTTTCCTGTGGTTCCGATAGGTGGTGCTATCATACATCCACCTTATGGAGTCTTCAACCAACGGAGGGTAACAGTCCCGAGAGTCCACGGAGGGCTCCACCCATAAGGGTCCACGAACTAGCAACCTTGACAATTTCATAACGGCTTCCGTCCACGAAGGACTAGCCTCACTATGGGTTGATCTTCACGAAGTAGGCGATCTCCTTGCCCTTACAAACTTCTTGGTTCACTCCACAACACGAAGTAGGAGGCCACCAACCGACACCTAACCAATCTAGGAGGCACCACCCTCCAAAAGGTAATAGGCTCGATAATGTCGATGAACTCCTTGCTCTTGTGCTTCAAGATGATAAACTCCTCAACACACAATCACTCTCTCACAGTTTTGGCTTTGGTGGAAGAGATTGATTGGGTGGAAAGAAACTTGGCGAGGCTAGAGATCAAGATTCATATGGTTGGAATGGAATGGCATGATCTCAACACATGAGTAGGTGACTCTCTCTCAGAAAATAGGATAGGGCAAGTATGGAATAGTTGTGAGTGCTTCTCTTTCGAGTGAGTGGTGGTGGAGGGGCATATATAGGCATCTACAAAAATCTAACCGTTACACCTAATAAGTCAGACTCGGTGACACCGATGTGTTATTCTTGGTGGTACCGAGTTGCCTCAAAGGTAGCAACTTTTGAATCTCGGTGAGACCAATATATAAAACTCGGTTGCACCGATAAGGTGACCAACGGTCAGATTGCCAAACTCAGTGACGTCGATTCAACAAACTCGGTGGTATCGATTTTGTGAATTTGAGTAACAGGAAGTTGGCAACCCAAACTCGGTGGCACCGAAGCAGAATCGGTTGCACGGAATGGCTAGGGTTTGGTTGAGGCTGTCCGAGGCTGAGAATCGGTGGCACCTAGTGGAAAGTGTTGGTTGCACCGATTTTGGATATTTGGCTTAGGACAGACTTTTATGAAGAGCTTGCGGGTGAATGTGGTGACTATCACTTGTGCATGTATAAGCATTTTGTTCACCAACAGTACCTTACCCCCTTTTGATAGTATTGGCTTTCCTATGGACTCAAAGTGATTTCTCACAAAGTAAATGTTGGGGAACGTCGCATGGGAAACAAAAATTTTCCTACGCACACGCAAGATCTATCCATGGTGATGAGCATCTACGAGAGGGAGAGTGGATCTACGTACCCTTGTAGATCGCTAAGCAGGAAGCATTAAGAAATGCGGTTGGTGTAGTCGAACGTCTTCGCGATCGAAATCGCCGAGCATCCCGCGACCTCATCACGATTCGTCCCGCGATCCAATCATGATCCGTCCCGCGAACTCATCATGATCCGTCTCGCGATCTCATCACGATCCGTCCCGCGAACTCATCATGATTCGTCCCGCGAACTCATCACGATCCGTCCCGCGATCTTGATCACGGTCCTTCCGATCTAGCGTCGAACGGACGGCACCTCCGCGTTTAGCACATGTACAGCTCGATGACGATCTCTGCCTTCTTGATCCAGCAAGAGGGAGCGGAGAGGTAGAAGAGTTCTCTAGCAGCGTGACGGCGCTCCGGCGATGGTGGTGGAGCTATTCCGGCAGGGCTTCGCCTAAGCACTGCAGAAAACCGATCTAGAGGAGAAACTATGCACTAGAGGAACGAGTAGCACGTGGCTGAAAATTCTGTGCCAAAACCCTAAAATCCTCTAGTATATATAGGAGGAGAGGAGGAGGAGGCTTGGCTGCCAAAAAGACAGCCCTTGGGTCGGCCAAAGTGGGGAGGAGAGGACTCCTCCTCCTCCAATCCTAGAAGGACTAGAATTCCTCCTTTTTTTGGCCTTTTTCCACCTTTTTCCCTTTGGGCTTTTTCTCCCAGCTGCATGGGCCTTGTGTGGGACTTCCAACAGCCCACAAAAGGCTGGTATTTACTCTCCCACAGCCCATGAAGCCTCTTGGGTCGAAATACCCCTCCCGGTGGTCTCCCGGTACACTACCCGCACTCCCGGTACAATACCGATTAGCCCGAAACTTTTCCGGCGACCAAAATGGGACTTCCTATATATTAATATTTACCTCCGGATCATTCCGGAGCTCCTCGTGACATCCGGGATCTCATCTGGGACTCCGAAAAACCTTCAGTCACCACCATACATAACTCTATACTACCGAAACGCCACCAAACCTTAAGTGTGCAGACCCTGCGGGTTCGAGAACTATGTAGACATGACCGAGACACCTCTACAGTAAGTAACCAATAGCGGGACATGGATGCCCATATTGGTTCCTACATATTCTATGAAGATCTTTATCGGTCGAACCTCTATGTCAAGGATTCAGTTAATCCCGTATGATGTTCCCTTTGTTCTTCGGTATGTTACTTGCCCGAGATTCGATCATCGGTATCTCCATACCTAGTTCAACCTCGTTACCGGAAAGTCTCTTGTAGCGACAACCTGAAAGGTCAAGTCTCCGGTGTTTCCGTACCATCCCAAGATCATGCTGGTACACACACGGTACATCAATGTATATATCAAAGGGAAATCACACAGCAAATATATTAATCAAAATCTCATTTCGAGTACTTTATTACAATAAAAATTACAATAAAGTGGCTAAAAGCCAACTCATGAGAATATCTAAATCTTGCGGAAGCGTCGAAGGTAGATGAGTCCATCTGACTCCAAGGGCATCTCACTGAGCATAGAACGTGTCCTCACTCCTGGTCGGAAAAGTACTCTGCAACATGATACGTTGCAGCCATGCAGGTCAGCATATGGAATATGCCGGCAAAGTCACAAGAGAGGGGTGAAAAGATAATCATCTAGTCTATATGCATATATGGCAGGTGGGGTGGATAAGTTTTTGCGTAAAGCCAATTTTTTCCTACATCAAGAGAGGGATAAGCAAAAATATTACTAAGTTGGTTGATTAATGAGATGGTTCCACCAACCAATTCTCATTCCCAAATTATTAATACCCACATCCTCATTATTAATTGTGTTGAGAGTTTCGTAAGTTTCAGTTCCTTTGGCTCAAGTCGTCCATGATCGTGGACACGGCTAATCGATTAGGTTTGAGTACTCTGCAGAGTTTTGCACACGTTCCCCACAAGATTTGGTCGCCTCCGTTTGATTTCTCGCACTTCAGGGTGTTTGAGAAACGGATGACCAAAACATGGTCTTCCAAAGGGTTTCCCTGCGACTCTGTCGGTGCCCATCCTTTCCTACCGTTCTTCTACCTCTCGTAGCATCGCCTGTCCAGGGTCACCACGATATCCAACCAAGCCAGAGCCCATAATGACTTGTGGATGTGCAGGTAAGCCTTGGGTTTTAAAGCATCCATCCGTCTCTTTGTGCCTGGGTGGACCTTTCCGCGTGAATACTGGCCATCTCCAGCATCACCTAGGCAAATCCACTGGTTTCTCGAGGGTGCCGTTCAACCATCATCCACCCAGAGGTAAGTTGAAAACTCAGAGTCTTGAAATCTTGATCATTATGTAGGTCTTGAAATTATTAACTCTCTCAACTCTCATGAATCACACAACCAACCCCGTCTACTAATAGCATAGCAAAAAGTAAAACAACGTTTCCCGGGGCCAATGTGTCAAAGAGTTTGAGGGGGGTACCTACCACATGATACTACTACAATGTAACCAAGTTTCCAACTAACCTATCTTGCATGCAATTGGGGAAGATGGTAGAACTAATGCATATAAAACATGGGTAAACATGATCAAAGTGACTTGCCTGGTTGATGATCTTCGTACACGAGTGACTCTAAGTAACAAGCTTCGCACTCCAGATAATCTAACGAAGCAAACAAGAGCACTCAAATAAGCATACAACAAAATATTGTAACTCACAACCATCAACCAAAACTAGTAAACAATCAAGACAAAACAATGCACAAAAATCACAAGCAAGAAAACACACAAAGTTTTGTTTTCTAAAAGATGATTGATAAAACACTACTAACATAATGAAACTATTGGTATTAACCAAAACAATAGTTGACAGCAAGAAAACAATAAAATATTTTTATTAATAAATAGAAGAAAATCAATTTAAGTTTGTTGGGAAAACTTTTGTAAAGTTTTTGAAAGTTTTGATAAACACTATATGAAACAACTATAGTTTTACTAACAAAAGAGCAAAACAAAACTTATTATTTATTAACAAAACATGTTCTTAACAGGGAAAAATTTACAAATAAACTTGTTTTAGAAAACAAAATTAAATTATATAAAACTTCGTTTGAAAGCAAAACTATTACTAACTAGTTGTTTTAATCAAAAATAAACCTATTTGAAAAGAAGTTGTGATTCCTATATTAACAAAGAAATAACTAAACAATTTATATTTTTATTAACAACAAGTAAAACACTAAATGTTTAAACAACAGAACCTACTAAACAAATTAAAACTAAATCTAAATTAAACTAACTAAAACTAAGTAAATAAAACTATATTGTAATACTAGGCAGATTCTGTTTATAGCTAAAACACTATTCAAAATCATCCTAAAAATCCTCAAACTAAACATGGTGATAGTCCTAACCAATATCAAACAGTAGCAAAAAGATTCATAACAAAATCTATTTTCAAACTCTAGTTATTCAGATTTGAAGATTTTGAGCAAATTTGATTCAATTCAAATTTTATAGTTCAAATTTGAAATTTAAAAGTACAGGGTGAAACTACATGAAAAATGTGAGCTATTGCAAAAAGAATCAACTCAAAACATTAAACAGGTTAAAAGATATAAGCAAAACAAAATTTGAATACACTTTGTTAACTAAAACAAAAACAGAAAAAGGGAAAAATCTACCGGACGGGCAGAGGGCTACGTGGCACTGTCCTATTGGCTAGCTAGTGCGCGCGTTGGATGTTTTCGGGTGGGCGACCGGTCGGTAGGGGATACCGGTTCGGATATTTATCCGATCTAATCTCGGCCGTGGATTTTAGATCCGAGGGTTGGGAGTGCTCACGGGGTAAAGGGTTGCCGGCGTGGGGATCTCCGGCGAGTCCGAAAGCGGCGAAGATGACGGCGAGGAGCTCCGGTGGTCGAGGGAGGCAGTGGAGTGGTCCAGGCGATGGCGACGGGTCTCCGGAGTCGACTGGTGACAAGTGTGGGTGGAACGGTGGACGGAGTCGACGGCTACGGTCGACGGGAGGTCCGGTGGTGGTGGCTACTCCGGCGACGAATTGCGACAGCGCCTCGGCGAGGTAGGAGGGGGTTTGGGGGGGAATGGATGCGGAGGGTGGGTGGCTTATATAGGGGCGCTGGGGAGTGCGGGGGAGGAGAGGGGAGAGAGATCCGGGAGGGGGAAGAAACTGCCGGCGAGGAATCTCCGGCGCGCGCGGGAGGAGAGTGATGACCGCTCGGGCATTACATCCGAGCGAGGTGGGGCCCGGTGTCAGTGAGAGCGGGATGTCCGTTGCGCGTCGGTCGGCCGGTTGGTATTAAATTCGCGTATAACTGCCGTGGGCCGGCCCGTTTAATACAGTAACCGTTACCGTTTTCTGTTTAATGTTTTTCCAGAGCGTTTCAAAAACCTTTAAAGCATTCAAACCGTTTATAAATATAGGGGTATTATATATCAAAATTAACAGAATAATAAATTCTATTTAATGAACATTTCTATTCTGTCATTTGAACAATTTGAAAAAAATAATATTTTCAGAAATTGCCTAATTGTTTTTAAATCCTTTTTGCAAATATTTTCAAAATAACCCCTGGTTATTTATTGTTCAAATATATCACCAAGATGACCCTGATGTGGAGTGTCATGTTACTCCCCTCTTATTTTGAACATTTAACCAAAATTTCAAATAGGTGAAAGCATGTTAGGGAAAAATAGAAAGGGCTTTCAGAAAGTCAGAAGAAGCATTTCAATTATTTCATACATTCAAGAAATGATGATGATAGATGCATAGCTATATTCATAACATTCCAAAATGAAATTTTGGGATGTTACATCTCTTTACTCATTCCGTAATACAAGATCCCGTGACCAACACTTAGTCACATTGCTTGCAAGGCTTATTGTGATGTTGTATTACCGAGTGGGCCCTGAGATACCTCTCCGTCACACGGAGTAACAAATCCCAGTCTTGATCCATGCCAACCCAACAGACACCCTCGGAGATACCTATAGAGCATATTTATAGTCACCCAGTTACGTTGCGACGTTTGATACACACAAGGCACTCCTCCGGTGTCAGTGAGTTGCATGATCTCATGGTCATAGGAACATATACTTGACATGCAGAAAAGAGTAGCAATAAACTGACACGATCATATGCTACGTTTGTAGTTTGGGTCTTGTCCATCCCATCATTCTCCTAATGATGTGATCCCGTTATCAAATGACATCTCATGTCAATGGCTAGCAAACCTTAACCATCTTTGATCAACGAGCTAGTCTATTAGAGGCATACTAGGGACATGGTTTTGTCTATGTATCCACACATGCATCTAAGTCTCCGATCAATACAATTATAGCATGGATAATAAACAATTATCATGAATAAGGAAATATGATAATAACTAATTTATTATTGCCTCTAGGGCATATTTCCAACAGTCTCCCACTTGCACTACAGTCAATAATCTCATTCACATCACCATGTGATACGCATTGTTATGAATCTAACACCCAATGAGTTCTGGGGCTCGATCATGCTTTGCATGTGAGAGAGGTCTTATAGTCGACGGGTCTGCAACATTCAGATCCGAGTGTACTTTGCAAATCTCTATGTCAAACCGTAAACACTGCTACCACAATCCACTTGGTACTATTCCAAATGGCTGCTCCACTATACGTATCCAGATTGCTACTACGAGTCATCTGGATTGGTGTTAAAGCTTGCATCAACGTAACTCTTTACGACGAACTCTTTATCACCTCCATAATCGAGAAACATCTCCTTAGTCTTTTAGTCACTAAGGATAATCTTGACTGTTGTCCAGTGATCCACTCCTGGATCACTTTTGTACCCCTTGACTGACTCATGGCAAGGCACACACCAGGTGCGGTACACAGCATGGCATAATATAGAGCCTATGTCTAAGGCATAGGGGACGACATTCATCCTTTCTCTTTCTTCTGCCGTTGTCGAGCTTTGAGTCTCACTCAACTTCACACCTTAGAAATCAGGCGAGAACACTTCTCTCTGACTAATCCATTTTGAACTCTTTCAAAATCTTGTCAAGGTATGTACTCATTGAAAGTCTTATCAAACATCTTGCTCTATCTTTATAGATCTTGATGCTCAACAATTAGGTAGCTTTATCCAGGTCTTCGTTTGAAAGAACTCTTTTCAAACAACCGTTTATGCTCTCCAGAAATTCTACATCATTACTGAATAGCAATATGCCATCCACATATACTTATCAGAAACTCTATAGTGCTCCCACTCACTTTATTGTAAATACAAGTTTCTCGTAAACTTTGTATAGACTTAAAAAACTTTGATCACCTCATCAAAGTGTATATTCCAACTCCGAGATGCTTGCTTCAGTTCATAGAAGAATCACCGAAGCTTGCACACCTTTTAGCATCCTTAGGACTGACAAAACCTTCTGGTTGTATCTCATACAACCTTTCCTTAAGGAAGGAAACGATGTTTTGGCATCCATCTTCCAGATTTCATAATTGAAAAATGTAGCAACTGCTAACATAATTCCAACAGACTTTAGCATCGCTACGACTGAGAAAGTCTCATCGTAGTCAACTCCTTGAACTTGTCGTAAACTTCTTTGCAACAAGTCGAGCTTTACAAATGGTGACATTTACCATGAGCATCTGTCTTCATTTTAAACATCCATTTGTACTCAACGACCTGCCATCCAACGAGCAAGTCTACCAAAGTCTATACTTGGTTTTCATACATGGATCCTATCTCGGATTTCATGGCCTCTAACCATTTGTCGGAATCCGGGCCCATCATCGCTTCTCCATAGCTCGTAGGTTCATCATTGTCCAACAACATGACCTCCAAGAAAGGGTTGTCGTACCGCTCAAGAGCAGTACACATCCTTGTCGACCTACGAGGTTCGATAGTAACTTGATCCGAATCTTCATGATCATCATCATTAACTTACTCTTCAACTAACGTAGGCTTCAAAGAAACATCTTCCTGCGCTGCGCTACTCTCTGGTTGAACAAAGGTTCAACAACCTCATCAAGTTCTATCTTCCTCCCACTCAATTCTTTCGAGAGAAACTCTTTCTCGAGAAAGGACCCAGTTTTAGCAACAAATATTTTATGCTTGGATCTGAGATAGAAGGTTTACCCAACTGTCTTTAGGGTATTCTATGAAGATGCATTTGTCCGCTTTGGGTTCGAGCTCATTAGGTGAAAAACCCTTTTTCACATAAGTGTTGCAGCCCCAAACATTAAGAAATGACAGCTTAGGTTTCTATCAAATCATAATTCACACGGTGTCATCTCAACGGATTTAGATGGTGCCCTATCTAAAGTGAATGTAGTTGTCTCTAATGCACAACCCCAAAATTATAGTAGCAAAACGATAAGAGACATCATAACATGCACCATATCCAATAGAGCACGACTATGACGTTCGGACATACCATCACACTATGGGGTTCCAGGTGGCATGTGTTGTGAAACAACTTTCACATTGTCTAAAGTTGTATGCCAAACTCGTAACTCAGATATTCACCTCCACGATCATATTGCAAATATTTTTATCTTCTTGTCATGATGATCTTAAACTTCACTCTGAATTTGCTTGAACTTTTCAAACGATTCAGACTTGTGTTTCATTAAGTAAACATACACTATATCTACCCAAATCATCAGTGAAGGTAAGAAAATAACGATGTCCACCACACGCTACAAGACTCATTGGATTGCATACATCAACATGTATCATTTCCAATAAATCACTTGCCCGCTCCGTCAAACCAGAAAATGGGGTCCTTAGTCATCTTTGACCAAGAGGCATGGTTCGCATGTCTCAACCGATTCGAAATCGAAAGAGTCCAAAGATCCATCAGCATGGAGTTTATTCATGCGTTTTATACCAATATGACATTTAGTGGCAGTGCCACAAGTATGTGGTACTATCATTATTAACTTTGCATCTTTTGGCATCAATGTTATGAACATGTGTATTACTACGATCAAGATTCAACAAACCATTCTCACTGGGTGCATGACCATTGAAGGTATTATTCATGTAAACAGAATAACCATTATTCTCTAACTTAAATGAATAACCGTGTTGCAATAAACACGATCTAATTTGTTCGTGCTCAACGCAAAACACCAAATGACACTTATTTAGGTTTGTTACTAATCCCTAAGGTAGAGAGAGTGTGCGATGTCGATCACATCAACCTTGGAAACACTTCCAACACACATCGTCACCTCACCCTTAGCTAGTTCTCCGTTTATTCTGTAGCTTTTATTTCGAGTTACTAACATTTAGCAACCGAACCAGTATCCAATACCCATGTGCTACTAGGAGTACTAGCAAGGTACACATCAATATTTTTTTTACACGTATATCAAATATACTTCTGTTGACGTTGCCAGCCTTGTTATCCACCAAGTATCTAGGGTTGTTCCGCTTCAGCGACCGCTCTCCTCATAATCGAAGCACTTAGTCTCGGGTTTGGATTCAACTTTGGGTTGCTTCACTTGAGCAGCAACTTACTTGCTATCCATGAAGTTTTCCCTCCTTGCTCCTGCCCTTCTCGAAACTAGTGGTTTGACTAACCATCAACACTTGACGCTCCTTCTTGATTTCTACCTTCGCGGTGTCAAACATCTCGAACAACTCAGGGATCATTATTTCTATCCGTGGCATTTTATAGTTCATCACCAAGTTCTAGTAGCTTAGTGACAGTGACTTGGAGAACTATATCAATCACTATCTTATCTGGAAGATCAACTCCCACTCGATTCAAGTGATTGTAGCACCCAGACAATCTGAGCACATGCTCAACGATTGAGCTATTCTCTTTCATATTACAGGCAAAGAATCTTGTTGGAGATCTCATATCTCGCAACACGGGCACGAGCCTGAGATCCTAATTTCAGCTCTTAGAACATCTCATATGTTCCGTGACGTTCAAAACGTTTCGGAGCCTCAATTCTAAGTCGTAATGCATGACGCACTAAACTATCAAGTAGTCATCAGAACGTGCATGTCAGATGTTCACAACATCTATAGACGACGCTAGAGGGGTTGGCGCGCCGAGTGGTGCATTAAGGACATAAGCCTTCTGTGCAGCAATGAGGACAATCCTCAGATCACGAAGCCAGTCCGCAATATTGCTACCATCATCTTTCAATTCTATTTCTCTAGGAACATATAAAAATTCAAGGGAGCTACAGCGCAAGCAAGTAATCTACAACATAATTTGCAAAGACACTACTGACTATGTTTATGATAATGAGTTCAGTTAATCATATTACTTAAGAACTCCCACTCAAATTGACATCCCTCCGGTCATTCGAGTGATACATGATCCAAATTCACCAACTCAAGTCCGATCATCACGTGAGTTGAGGTGGTTACAATGGTGAACATCATCATGTTGATCATATCTACTATATGACTCATGTTCGACCTTTCGGTCTCTTGTGTTCCGAGGCCATGTCTGTACATGCTAGGCTCGTCAAGTTTAACCCGAGTGTTCTGCATGTGCAACACTGGCTTGCACCCGTTGTATGTGAACGTAGAGTCTATCACACCCGATCATCACGTGGTGTCTCGACACGAAGAACTTTCGCAACGGTGCACACTCGTGGAGAACACAATTAATCTTGAAATTAAGTGAGGGATCACCTTATAATGCTACCGTTTTCCTAAGCATAACAAGGTGCATAATAGGATTAACATCACATGCAAATCATAAGTGACATGATATGGCCATGAACTTGTGCTTTTGATCTCCATCATGAAAGCACCGGCAAGATCTCCATCGTCATCAGCATGACACCATGATCTCCATCGTCTTGATCTCCATCAACGCGTCGCCATCGGGGTTGTCACGCCCACCATGCTTCTACTACTATTGCTACCGTTTAGCGATAAAGTAAAGCATTACATAGTGCTTAATGATTGACACACAGGTCATACAATAATTAAAGACAACCCTATGGCTCCTGCCGATTGCCGTACTCATCGACATGCAAGTCATGATAATCTATACATCACATGATCATCTCATACATCACATATATCCCATCATGTAATTGGCCATATCACATCACAACATACCCTGCAAAAACAAGTTGGACGTCCTCTAATTGTTGTTGCACGTTTTACGTGGCTGCTACGGGTATCTAGCAAGAACAATTCTCATCTACGCAAAAACCACAACGGTGATACACTAGTTGCTTTTCAACCTTCTCAAGGACTGCCTTTGTCGAATCCGATCCAACTAAAGTGAGAGAAACTGGCATCCGCAATCCATCTATGCAACAAGTTGCGGTCGAGGGAACCGGTCTCTCGTAAGCGTACGAGTAATGTTGGTCCGGGCCGCTTCATCTCACAATACCGCTGAACCAAAATCCGACCAAGGGAGGAAGCAATCTAAGCATCAACGCCCACAAACCTTTTGTGTTCTACTCGAGATCTCATCTACACATAGACCTAGCTCATGATGCCACTGTTGGGGAACGTCGCATGGGAAACAAAAAATTTCCTACGCACACGCAAGATCTATCCATGGTGATGAGCATCTACAAGAGGGAGAGTGGATCTACGTACCCTTGTAGATCGCTAAGCGGGAAGCGTTAAGAAACACGGTTGGTGTAGTCGAACGTCTTCGCGATCCAAATCGCCGAGCGTCCCGTGATCTCATCACGATCCGTCCCACGATCCAATCACGATCCATCCCGCGAACTCATCACAATCCATCCCGCGATGTCATCACGATCCGTCCCGCGAACTCATCATGATCCATCTCGCGATCTTGATCACGGTCCTTCCAATCTAGCGCCGAACGGACGACACCCCCGCGTTCAGCACACGTACAGCTCGATGACGATCTCCGCCTTCTTGATCCAGCAAGAGGGAGCGGAGAGGTAGAAGAGTTCTTCGGCAGCGTGACGGTGCTCCGGTGATGGTGGTGGAGCTATTCCGGCAGGGCTTCGCCTAAAAACTGTAGAAAACCGATCTAGAGGAGAAACTATGCACTAGAGGAATGAGTAGCACGTGGCTGAAAATTCTGTGCCAAAACCCTAAACTCCTCTAGTATGTATAGGAGGAGAGGAGGAGGAGGCTTGGCTGCCAAAAATACAGCCCTTGGGTCGGCCAAAGTGGGGAGGACTCCTCCTCCAATCCTAGTAGGACTAGGATTCCTCCTTTTTTTGGCCTTTTTCCACCTTTTTCCCTTTGGACTTTTTATCCCAGATGCATGGGCCTTGTGTGGGACTTCCACCAGCCCACAAAAGTCTAGTATTTACTCTCCCACAGCCCATGAAGCCTCTTGGGTCGAAATACCCCTCCCGGTGGTCTCCCGGTACACTACCGGCACTCCCGGTACACTACCGGCACTCCCGATACATTAACGATTAGCCCGAAACTTTTCCGACGACCAAAATGGGACTTCCTATATATCAATCTTTACCTACGGACCATTCCAGAGCTCCTCATGACGTCTGGGATCTCATCCGAGACTCCGAACAACCTTCGGTCACCACCATACATAACTCTATACTACCGAAACGTCCCCAAACCTTAAGTGTGCAGACCCTGCGGGTTCGAGAACTATGTACACATGACCGAGACACCTCTATGGTTAATAACCAATAGCGGGACCTGGATGTCCATATTGGTTCCTACATATTCTATGAAGATCTTTATCGGTCGAACCTCTATGTCAAGGATTCAGTTAATCCCGTATGATGTTCCCTTTGTTCTTCGGTATGTTACTTGCCCGAGATTCGATCGTCGGTATCTCCATACCTAGTTCAACCTCGTTACCGGCAAGTCTCTTTACTTGTTCCGTAATACAAGATCCCATGACCAACACTTAGTCATATTGCTTGCAAGGCTTATTGTGATGTTGTATTACCGAGTGGGCCCCGAGATACCTCTCCGTCACACGGAGTAACAAATCCCAGTCTTGATCCATGCCAACCCAACAAACACCCTCAGAGATACCTGTAGAGCACCTTTATAGTCACCCAGTTACGTTGTGACGTTTGATACACACAAGGCACTCCTTCGGTGTTAGTGAGTTGCATGATCTCATGGTCATAGGAACATATACTTGACATGCAGAAAACAGTAGCAATAAACTGACACGATCATATGCTACGTTTGTAGTTTGGGTCTTGTCCATCCCATCATTCTCCTAATGATGTGATCCCGTTATCAAATGACATCTCATGTCAATGGCTAGGAAACCTTAACCATCTTTCATCAACGAGCTAGTCTATTAGAGGCATACTAGGGACATGGTTTTGTCTATGTATCCACACATGCATCTAAGTCTCCGATCAATACAATTATAACATGGATAATAAACGATTATCATGAACAAGGAAATATGATAATAACTAATTTATTATTGCCTCTAGGGCATATTTCCTACAGTAAAATGTAGATTCCTCTTGCTTGAAACTTTGCCAATCTATTCCTTCTCCTTGTTCTTCATGGGGATACTCTCCACACTCCTTTTTGCCAACCCATCTCTCTATGGACTTTATTTGAAATACACTAGATGAAGTATTAGTCCAAGAGACAATGCATGTTGCCATGAATTATCAAAACCACCAAGGGAGCATATTGTGCTTTCAATCTCCCCGTTTTTGGTAATTGATGATAACATATAATCAAAGCTTGAAATAAAGATATGAATGTATATAATGAAGACTTTGAGAGACACATGACTTAGAATTGCTCCCCCTAAATGTGTGCAATCCCTTTAAAGGATAGTTGCTTTGGAATGCATGGACACACATATAGTAGAAGGGATATAATAAGTCATGTGTATCTTGGTCATATACATCATATGTATATGGATGAGGTGTATCCTTGATCAAGACTTCACTCTTGCAAACAATATGTGCAAGAAGCAAGAGATCATCTTGATCAAATATATGATGCATATGCTTACCTTGAGTTCTTGAGCATTCTAGTAGTAGAGATACACTTGAGAAAACAATGTTAGGAAACACAAGAGTATTCTACCAATCAAAAGCAATATAACTCAAAAGTACCAAGATATGGAGAACATAAAGAAGATAGTATTCCTTAGGATTGATATGTCTCCAATATCATTTAGAAGTTTCTCCCCTAGATATGAAATAGTAGGACATCCTCTCCCCCTGAATCTTAGCATGTAGATATTGGGATTGGATAGGGTGAGAAAACTTTAACATGAGTAGTCAAATGAAATAAACACATCTTTCTCCAAAACATATTTCCCCTACTCTGGTATTCTCCCCTTGTTTATATAAGTATAAACTTTTGATATTCTCCTCTCCCCCTAAATTATACCTATCCCTTTGCATAAGCATGTATCTCCCTCTTTAGCTTTCAAGCTTTGGTATTTCTCCCCCCTTTGGCATTAATTGCCAAAAAGGTTAGATATAGGGGCAGATACAGGAAACATTGATTGAGAAGGGATCCTTGAGAACAAGGGTCATAGAATGTAGGATTCATAGAATAGGAAAATTATGAGAGAAAATGAGGGAATCATTGAAAATAATTTCTCTCCCAATGGTTAAACTGAGAATTTGTAGAACTTCTACTCCTTTGAGTTAGGGATCCTTGAATGTATTTCTCCCTCGTTTCAGGTTTTTTTATAATAAGGGATCATCGAAGAACTGAGAAATTTCATAAGGAACTCAAGGATTTATAGATACAAACACAGACTTAAAAAATGATCGAAAGTCCGTGACTCCAAGACGAATTTGTTGGTGGTACCAATATGATGTTATGTGGCTCATCTCCTAAATCGGTAGAACCGAGTCCTTTGTATCGGAGGCTCCGAGGCATAAAACAGAAACTTGGCAAATATGTGAAAAAATTGTAACAAGGAGTCAAAAACGGTATGTAAATGAAATGCAAATAATTTGTACAAAGAGGTATCAACTAGAGAAGATTTGAATGGTTCCAAGAGGGCTTGCAATAGAGAATGAACTAAACAAGATTCTTAACTAGATGATGGGCGGTGACTAGGTCACCTATATTAGAGTATATTGACTTAGAAGCCAAGAAAGAATACTTGATCATAGATCATACTCATCCTTAAGCTCAAAATGGGGCTAGCATTTTTTGATTAAGCATTTTAATGTCTTCATATAACTTGAGTCGCTTTATCTCATGACTTGGAGTAAAGCTATATCAAGGATATGAGTACATACCTTTGAGTGTTGTTGTTGACATAGCTTGTAGGTGAACTTGATGAGGATGCTCGAGGTTGATGAAGATCATCTTGAGTTGGGAGCAATCCTTGTTGTTTTCATTCACTTTTCACCTACATAGGTTAGTCACGCAAGAAAAAAACATGATATATCCAAATGGCTTGATACCAATTATGAGTTGATACCAATTGAGAAATATATGTCAAGGATATGTTTTGTTGTCTTCTTCCTTTCATCATCAAAGCAAGGTTGTGGATACCTGGTCATGACAAGATTTCTTAAGATATGAGTTGATGGCAATCTTGTGAATCATTGTTCTTCCAAGTACCTACAAAAGGGTTAGATGCAAGACAAGGCAGCATAGAATTCCAAGATATGATATTCAAGATAATAGCATGGAATAAACAATGAAGCTCATCCCCTTGCATACATCAGAGCGAGCTTCTCTCAAGTTTGAAGCATCAATGATGTTCAACTCACTCCTCAAATGACAAAACACTTTTTCATCAAGTGGCTTAGTAAAGATGTCGGATAATTGCTTGTTAGTACGAACATGCTTAAGATTAATATCTCCTTTGGCAACATGCACGGATGAAATGATGTTGAACTTGAATATGCTTGGTTCGAGAATGTTGCACATGATTATGACCAATCTTAACAGCACTTTCATTGTCACAAAGTAATGACACATTTTTAACATAGATTCCATAATCTTTAATCGTTTGAGTCATCCATAATAATTGCGCACAACATGATCCATCAGCAATGTATTCCGCTTCGGTAGTAGATAGAGATACAGAGTTTTGTTTCTTGGAGGACCAAGACACGAGAGAGATACCAAGAAATTGACATGTACCCTAGGTGGATTTTCTATCAACCTTGTCACTGGCATAGTCCGAGACAGAGTAGCCAACAAGATTAAAAGAAGATCCCTTGGGATACCAAATGCCAAAGTTTGGTGTATGTATCAAGTATCTCACAATGCGTTTCACAGCCTTAAGATGACATTCTTTAGGTGCAACTTGATATCGGGCACACATGCACACACTAAGCATTATATCGGGATGGGAGGCACATAGATAAAGCAATGAAACAATCATTGATCAATAAACCTTTTGATCAATGGGTTCACCCTCCTTAGTAAGATCATCGTGTCCGCTAGTGGGCATGGGATTTTTCATACCTTTGCACTCCTGCATGTTGAACTTCTTGAACAAGTCCCTGGTGTACTTTGTTTGAGAGATAAATGTACCTTCTCTCGTTTGCTTGATTTGTAGACCAAGAAAGAATTTCAGCTCACACATCATGGACATCTCATACTTCTCTGACATCAACCTTCCAAATTTCTCACTAAATTGTGGGTTAGTAGATCCAAAGATAATATCAGCCACATAAATTTGGCACACAAATAATTCACCATTAACTCTCTTTGTGAATAAGATTACGTCAATTTTACCAATTTCAATAAGAAACTTCGTTAGGCATTTATATCAAGCACACGGAGCTTGCTTAAGACCATATAAAGCTTTGCGAAGTTTGTAAACGTGGTCAGGTTTCTCCGGATTTACAAAACCAGGTGGTTGCTTAACATATACCTCTTCTTCAATCTCACCATTTAAGAATGCACTTTTAATATCCATTTGGTAAAGCGTGATATCATGGTGATTAGCATAAGCAAGAAGAATTCGAATAGCTTCTAGTCTAGCAACGGGGCGTAGGTCTCACCGTAGGCCATACCTTTGACTTGCATGTATCCTTGGGCTACGAGGCGAGCCTTGTTGCATATGACTTAACCGTCTTCATCTTGCTTGTTCTAAAATACACATTTCGTGCCGATGATGTTTTGCTCGTCCTTGGGCTTCTCCACGAGTGTCCACACTTCGTTCCTTTCGAAGTTGTGAAGCTCTTCATGCATAGCATTCACCCAATCCGCGTCTTCAAGAGCTTGTTCAACCTTCAAGGGTTCAATGCTAGAGACGAAAGAATAATGCTCACAAAAGTTAGCCAAGCGGGTTTTAGAGCGAGTGATCCTCCCTGTTTGTATGTCAACAAAGATTTGGTTTAGGGGATGGTTCTTGGTCACTTGTGCTCGAACTCAGGGTAGCTTTGGCTTGTTAGTTGGAGGAGATTCTTCTTCTTCGTCATCTCCTTCATCTCCGTTGTTTGTCGATCTGGTCATCTCCTTGAGGTGGTGGTGAAGGAGGTTGTGGTGGATCTTCGTGATGTACTTCCTCCTCCTATTCATCTTGTCGTGTACCGCTTGTGGATGCTTCCATGTCGTTTTGTCGGTAGCCTTGATTCGAAGTAGGAGCTTCCACTTGGGTTGATGAAGTACTTTCCTTCACCTCCATGGGACGAATCTTGCTGATGGGCAAATCTTGGATAGCTTTCGAAGGATCTTTATCACCTACATCATTTGGAAATTGTTCGACTTGCGAACCATTAGACTCATCAAACTTCACATCTACCATCTCTTCAACTTTTCGAGTGAAGTTGTTGTAGACACGGTACGTGTGAGAGTTCGATCCATAACCAAGCAAGAAACCTTCATGAGACTTTGGAGAAAATTTAGCACGGCTAAGCTTATTAAGAATGTAACACTTAGAGCCAAATACCCGAAAGTATACAACTTGGGGTTTGTTACCGGTGAGAAGCTCGTACGTCGTTTTACCGAGAAGCTTGTGCAAGTAGAGTCGGTTTGTGGCATGACATGTTGTTTCCACGACTTCTGCCCAAAAGTGTCTTGGCGTCTTTTATTCGTCAAGCAACATTCTTTCCATCTCAATGAGGGTTCAGTTCTTTATCTCAACAATTCCATTTTGTTGAGGCATGTACGTAGCTCAGAGCTCATGTGAGATACCCTCTTCGTCAAGAAAGGTATCCACATGGGTGTTCTTGAACTCCGATCCATTATTGCTTCGAACCTTCTTGATCTTCACTTCCAATTGATTTTGCGCTTTGTGTGCGAAGTTCTTGAAGATCTTTTGTACCTGTGACTTATCATCAATAAAGAATCCCCACGTAAATCTGAAAAAATCATCAACTACAACTAGACCATAAGAGTTTCCACCGAGACTCTTGTAAGCATTGGGACCAAAAAGATCCATATGAAGTAACTCGAGTGGTCTCCTAGTGGTCATGATGTTCTTGACTGGATGACTTCCACCTACTTGCTTTCCTGCTTGACAAGCACTACAAAGCCTATCTTTGTCAAAGATAACATCTTTAACACCAAGAATGTGATCGCCCTTGATAAGCTTATCTAGATTGCGCATGCCTACATGTCCTAGCCTTCTATGCCATAGCCAACCTTTAGAAGATTTTGCAATGAGACAAGTACGAGGTTGGGCCTTTTTAGTGAAATCGACAATATATAGATCACCTCTATGAATACCAGTAAAGACAATTTTATGAATATCAAATCAAAACACTTGGCAATCTACTTTGATAAATAGCACATTGAAACCGAAGTCTGCTAGTCTAGATACGAAAAGAAGATTATAGCCAAGGGATTCAACAAGCATCACATTTTGAATGGAGCTATCATAAGATATGTCCACCTTACCAAGGCTAAGTACCTTACCCTTAGAGTTGTCTCCGAAGGTCATGTACCTCCCAGGACCTTGATTAGGTGTGATCTCTTGAAACATGTCTTTGTCACCAGTCATGTGATCCGTGCATCCACTGTTGAGAATCCACTCTTTTCCACCGGACATGTAATCCTTGAAGTTTGCCATTTGACTTAGATTCTTCATGATCTTTTCATGCTCGATGTCGAACAACTCATCTTCATCATAGTAGCCATGTTCTTCATTGTCATCATTTTGTGGAATCTCCTCGTCATAGAAACCAAGAGACTCGTTAGAATCGTAACTATGACAATGTTCAAGTTTATGAATGTGAATGGATTCAATAATAATGTTGTTGATAGTGGTGACATCTCCTTTAGCACGCATAAGATCACGAAGCTCAAATAGGCATTTATCAATGTTTGGATCACTAGGCTTCATTTTGTGAAAAGCAACAGTTTTATGAAGAATTTCATCTAGATTACTTAATGTAAGATTTGGATATCGTTTTTTCAAAATCACTCCACAAAGTATAAGCACACGCAAAGTTCTTCAATTGAGAAAGCACAAATCTTGGTAAGCCTCTAACAATAAGATTGACAGTTCTAAGGTTACCAAGCATGTTAATTGCCTCTTCGTGTGTGGGATGCAATTCATCAATGGGGAGCACATAGGGATTTTCAATATGTTTTCTCAAACGGAATTTGTCAAATAGATCAATCCTGGCATTCTTCCATCGACTATAGTACTCTCCATCAAGAATGGGCACTCTACAATACAAACTCTCTACACTAGACACATCCATCTTCCTCTACGGTGATGAAACTGAAGCAATGGAGACCAATGCTCTTATATCAATTGCGGGATTACTAGAAGAGTATGTCTAGAGGGGGGTGAATAGACTACGAGCAGGAATTTAAAATTACCTCAAGCATAAGTTTAGGGGTTGGCAGATTTTAGCAATTATAGCAAGTCTAAAACACCCTACACATGCAATTCATCAAGTATATCAGCGAAAAGTAAAGACATTGCACATGAGAGTAAAGAGTTGAGATAGGGAGATCAAACACATGAAGGACACGGAGATTTTCCCGTGGTTCTGATAGGTGGTGCTATCGTACGTTCATGTCTACGGAGTCTTCAACCCACGGAGGGTAACGGTCGCGAGAGTCCACGGAGGGCTCCACCCATAACTATTCCATAATGGCTTCTGTCCATCGAGGACTAGCCTCACTATGGGTAGATCTTCACGAAGTAGGCGATCTCCTTGCCCTTACAAACTTCTTGGTTCACTCCACAACACGAAGTAGGAGGCTCTCAAGCGACACCTAACCAATCTAGGAGGCACCACCCTCCAAAAGGTAATAGGCTCGATAATGTCGATGAACTCCTTGCTCTTGTGCTTCAAGATGATAGACTCCTCAACACACAATCACTCTCTCACAGATTTGGCTTTGGTGGACGAGATTGATTGGGTGGAAAGCAACTTGGGGAGGCTAGAGATCAAGATTCATATGGTTGGAATGGAATGGCATGATCCCAACACATGAGAGGTGGCTCTCTCTCAGAAAATAGGATAGGGAAAGTATGGAATAGTTCTGAGTGCTTCTCTTTCGAGTGAGTGGTGGTGGAGGGGTATATATAGGCATCTCCAAAAATCCAACTGTTACACCTAACAAGTCAGACTCGGTGACACCGGTGTGTTATTCTCGGTGGTACCGAGTTGCCTCAAAGGTAGCAACTTTTGAATCTCGGTGAGACCAATATATAAAACTCGGTTGCACCGATAAGGTGACCAACGGTCAGATTGCCAAACTCGGTGATGCCGATTCAACAAACTCAGTGGTACCGATTTTGTGAATTTGCGTAACAGGAAGTTGGCAACCCAAACTCGGTGGCGCCGAATGGCTAGGGTTTGGCTGAGCCTGTCCGAGGCTGAGAATCGGTGGCACCGAGTGAAAAGTGTTGGTTGCACCGATTTTGGATATTTGGCTTAGGACAGACTTTTATGGAAGAGCTTGTGGGTGAATGTGGTGACTATCACTTGTGCACGTATGAGCATTTTGTTCACCAACAGTACCCTACCCCCTTTTGATAGTATTGGCTTTCCTATGGACTCAAAGTGATTTCTCACAAAGTAAAATATAGAGTCCTCTTGCTTGAAGCTTTGACAATCTATTACTTCTCCTTCTTCTTCATGGGGATACTCTCCACACTCCTTTTTACCAACCCATATCTCTATGGACTTTATCTGAAATACACTAGATGAAACTATTAGTCCAAGAGACAATGTATGTTGTCATGAATTATCAAAACCACCAAGGGAGCATATTGTGCTTTCATCCTAGACTAGGGGGTACTCACCACGTCGTCTCCCGATCAGTGGATCGGGCCGAGGACCCCCAGGGTGGTTCACTAATGGGCCAGTTCGGACAGCCCATGATGCATACGAGGAAGATTCCACAAGACTTGGTGATCAAGACAAGGACTCCTCTCCACCGACGTATCCGACTAGGACTCTTGTTATCCTAGGCCTCTAGTGTGTTATATAAGCCGAGGCCAGGCTATTCATCAGGGACAATCAGATCATCATAGATCATATCATCGTATGAGCATAGCTCTTAGGGTTTAGACCACTGTACATACGATCTCGTGGTAGATCAACTCTGTACTCGATACATCATCATCAATACAAACAAAAGCATGACGTAGGTTTCTACCTCCATCAAGAGGGCCCGAACCTGGGTAAACACCGTCTCCCTTGTCTCCTGTTACCCATTGATCCAAGACCCACAACTCGGGACCCCCTACCCGAGATCCGTCGGTTTTGACACCGACAAAGAGCGATCATGATGACTTTCAAGTTGATGAAGATGGCCATTGTGAAGAATCCCACACCCCTGCAGTCTCGAAAAGGCCTCCAGATTGGGTCGCAAAGAAACATACGTGTGCGGCGGCGGATAAAATCGTGAGGGTTGTCGAACATATTTGCCTCATGTTGGTTTTATGTCCTTTCAAGAGTAAACCGTGAACTTTATGCTTCAAGAATTTTCTTAGTAGTTTGATAAGATTAAGATTGAGAAGGTCAACATTGATCATTTTTTCTGAATGGTCTAGTCACATTACATTGTAATATTTTTCTTTACTTTTTATATGGCGCAATCACACAAATTTTGATACAAATTTAATCTTATAGGATTTGTGTTCACGGAATCACGATTATGTTTTTTTAAACTTTTGTCTTTATAATTATGGCAATTGATATTTTGATAAAAAATGGTATGAGAGTCATTTAGGCCCTTCGCTTAAACATAAATGGATATTTGTATACTTTTGATTATCATTGGGTACGTTCCATGCGTTTCCACGGGATCAAATATTTCTTTATCTTAATAATTTGGCAGCCTAGGTCATGCATGTTAAGTAAATATACGGAGATGTGCAATAAAATATGGTGTGGAATTGAATGACATAATTCCACGTTATTGAAAAAGGTAAGTTAATTAAGGAAGAGTTCATGTAGTGATGCAAAAGGTAAGTAATCAATATGATCGCGACACATTTGAAAGGTACGGTTAAATATGATGCGATGAAAAAAATACCGGCTAGATGAAAAAAAAAGATAGGAAACATGATGGGATGAAAAAAACCGCTTAACGTTTAATTCTATCCGTAGAAAACTTTATATGTGCTTTGAGAAAAAAATGCAATATCCCGCATGTAGCATCACGTACATTAATGTTTTCATATTAAATTAAGTAATACAAGTATTTTATTAGATAAATGATATAATGAATTGGAAAAGGCTAGAAAACCAAGTGGAAGGACACTCCTCCTCCTCACCTCCCCAGCCCTGCGGCTTCGCTGCCTTCGTGAGACCAAGGAAACCAAAACCATCGCCCCCAGAAAAAAACATCTCGAGAAAACAAACGAAAAATCCCCAATCCATGAAGCCCACCACTGTGTCGCCTCCCGCGGCGGCGCCGGCCACCGATGATCCCTCGCCATCGCACTCCGACCCCGCCTCGGCCACTTTCTCGGTCGAGCGCCGCGGCGACGCCTCCGCCTCCTGCCGATGGACCCTCCCGGACTTCCCCCGCACCCGCGCCCGCACCTTCTACAGCCGCTACTTTGAGGTCGGCGGCTTCGACTGCCGCCTTCTCCTCTACCCGCGCGGCGACACCCAGTCCCTCCCGGGATACCTATCCCTCTACCTCCAGGTCCTCGACCCCAAAACCCCATCGTCCTCCTCCTCCTCCTCCTCCACCACCACATCCTCCAAATGGGATTGCTTCCTCAGCTACCGCCTCTCCGTCGTCCACCCTTCCGATAACTCCAAGTCCCTGGCGCGCGATTCCTGGCACCGTTTCTCCTCTAAGAAACGTTCGCACGGCTGGTGCGACTTCGCTCCATCCGCCGCCGCCTCCTTCCTCCTGCCGCCCCACGATTCCCTTGTCATCGCTGCCGACATTTCGGTGCTATCGGAGACCGCCTCCTTTGCCGAGGCCGACGGCCGCTTCACCTGGAAGGTGTTCAACTTCAGCCTGTTCCGGGAGATGATCCGCACACAGAAGATCATGAGCCCCGCATTCTTCCCTGCTGCCGCCGCTGCTGGTGGGAGTGACTGTGGACTCCGGATTAGTGTCTACCAGAGTAATGTATCTGGTGCAGAACATTTGTCGGTGTGCCTGGAGGGCAAGGAGCCTGTGGTTCAGGCAACCTCGGGGTCATCAGCATCAGCATTGGCCTCAACTAGTGCAGGGAGTGGCGTGCCTGATGCTGACCGTGGCTGCTGGTGTCTTTTTCGTGTTTCAATCCTTAATCAGAAGCCTGGGGGGAGCCACATTCATAGGGACTCATATGGGCGGTTTGGAGCAGACAGTGCCAGCCTTGGATGGGGGGATTACCTGAAGATGGATGAGTTTTTGGCTGCCGATGGGGGTTACCTGTTTGATGGGGCTGTGGTGTTTAATGCTTCGGTGCATGTGATCAAGGAGTCTAACTCATTCACTCGCACCTTACCGCCGGTGGCAGGCATTAGTGGTGCTGGGGGTGGACGATCTGGAACTAGAAAGTCGGACGGGCACTTTGGGAAGTTTGTGTGGAGGATTGAAAACTTCACAAGATTGAAGGAGCTGCTCAAGAAGAGGAAGATCACTGGTTTATGCATCAAGAGCAGACGATTTCAGGTCGGGAATCGGGACTGCCGCCTTATTGTTTATCCACGGGGTAAGTATTTGGAAAAATGCCTTCTCAAGATTCATCTGGTAGTTTGAACATCAACTCTATGAAGTTTGCTAACATATACTGCTAAAAATGTGATAACCAAACCTAGTATATTTGTGCCTAAATGATTTGATCAGAACTGTCACTTGCTAAATGGGCTGAAGTTTCTTAACCATTCACAACATTGAGAATCCACTATAGGCCATAGGTGTCCCTTGGTGTAAATTAGATTTTGACCTGTTTCGAGTTGGAATTTTGCATTCAGTAAATGGAACTTCGCCAGAAAATTCATGCTTGTGATTTTATTTAGTCAATATAGCTACTAGCTTGTATCACTTGATAGATTCAGTGGTGTGGCTTTGATCACCTTTAGAAATTCGAATCATTGCCTATGAAAGAGGCACAACCCCATTTTATACATTTCTTGCAATTATTGTGTCAGTTTTCCCTGTTCGATATGGTCTATCACTATTTGCTCTGATATAAACTGTTCTCAACAGTTGACAGCCAACCTTGTGAATAACATGCGCTTGGATATTTGTTCTGTTAAATAGCTGTTAGCCTGTTACCTTACCTCTTCGAGAACAGTATGCCATGACTCATGGGCCACTACTAAATTGATAACAAGTCCATTTGATCGCTATCGAAAAATTAACTTCCATGTTATAAAAATATCTAAAAAAGGATATACATTTTGGATGATCTGTGCAACTGCAAATTTCGGGCCCATTGTATCCTGCATAGAAGACAAAATGTGTACTGAATTAGTTGTTATTTTAGACCCTCCACACTTGTTTTTCTTTTCACAGCAGATTTGGCGCAAGTGCTTGCATCCGCAGCCCCTTCTTGGTTGACGTGCCTTGTTGGCCCACATATTATAGCATGCTCTACATCCATGTTTATTCTTTCATGGTTTTCTCGGAGGTGCCTCAACCAACAAGGAGGTTGCGGGTACAACCACTTGCCAGGAGTAATTATTTCTCATCTTGACCATCCAAGGTCCATGCTTGCATGATGTCCATTCACCTTATGTAAACTTGTGAACATTTCAGACTGTTCTATGCACTTCCCTCCAATAGTAGCAACCACAGTGAATTAACTTCAGCTGTTAAATCATGAGTGAGATGAATATATCTTGCCTAGAGGCTAGATAATGAAGTTCATTTATTCTGTGGGTTGATCCTTAAATAATTATAAGTATATTGAACAGAAGTAATAAAATCATTTGACATTTTGAGTGCAACCTGGGTTTACCAATGAGTTGTTGTTAAGTTTGGAGTGTTTGTTGGTTCAGCCTCTGCGTCACAATTTTTTAAATGACACTGTGTACACATATGTAGGAAGAATTTGAATTACCTTTTTTTATTCATATGCCACATATTTCAGTCGCCTACTTATTTATCCTTGTGCATGAATTGCTATTTATTTAATTTATCTTCTACATATTTCAGCCCCTTACTTATTTATCCTTGTGAACTTGTGGTCTCATTGCAAGCAAATCACTGCTAGTTTCCTTTCAGTTAGCTATCAGTATTGTTACTTTTTAAATTTAGGTAACTGCACTATCAGAATGTATGTACTGACTTCATCAGTTGGTTCTCTTAATGTTGCTGCAATCAGGGCAGTCTCAACCGCCATGCCACCTCTCAGTGTTTTTGGAAGTGACAGATCCCCGAAATACTACCAGTGAATGGACCTGCTTTGTGAGCCATAGATTGTCTGTTATCAATCAGAAAGGGGAGGAGAAGTCAATCATGAAAGAGTCTCAAAATCGTTACTCTAAGTCAGCGAAGGATTGGGGTTGGCGTGAATTTCTGACATTAACTAGCCTCTTCGACCAGGATGCTGGTTTTCTTGTACAGGACACTGTTGTGTTCTCTGCAGAGGTTCTCATTCTGAAGGAAACTGCAACTATGCTAGAGCTTAGTGACGAAGATTCTGAAATATGCAGTTCAAGTTCTGGATATCAGATTGATACTTTACCAAAACATCCGTCATTTACGTGGAAGGTGGAAAATTTCTTGTCCTTTAAGGAGATTATGGAGACAAGAAAAATTTTCAGTAAATATTTTCAGGCTGGTGGCTGTGAGCTGCGGATAGGTAAACGAAGTTTACTTACTATTCACGCCTTGTAGCGTATAATTTCTTTTGTATTTTCATATTTTGTGCTTACATAACACAACCTGCAGGTGTATATGAGTCATTTGATACAATGTGCATATATCTGGAGAGTGATCTGTCATCTGGGGTTGATCCTGATAAGAACTTTTGGGTACATTATAAGATGGCTATACTCAACCAGAAGAACTCTTTGAAAACCGTGTGCAAAGAATCTTCAATCTGCACAAAAACATGGAACAATTCAGTTCTCCAGTTTATGAAGGTTTCAGACATTCTGGATCCTGAAGCTGGCTTTCTTGTCCGGGACACCGTTGTCTTCGTTTGTGAAATCATAGACTGCTGTCCATGGTTTGACTTCTCTGATCTCGAGGTGAGGTTAGGTTTGCTAATCTTTCATTGGGCCTGTCTATTTGTGCTTGTTCTGCAAGGCTCCAGGGCGTCCTCTAAACTGCTTTGATGTGGCAGGGCATGCAAAAAGGCTGTAGTTGTAATAACCAAAAGTTCAGCTTGAATGTAGGTGTGCAGCATATGTTATATTGTGTATGAAGGTACACACGGAGAAATAATTAAGAATTAGAAGTTCTAGGGTACTTTTATTTGACCAGGATGTAGGCCACTTCTAATTAGATCTTGATTGCAATATTTAGCCTTTAATAAACTGGTCATACCAATCACTGACTAACTTTAAGCCTGGCGAATCTGCAATTTGAGTACTTCAAGGTACAGTTAAACTGTGGAATGCCATACTTAGATTACTCTAAATTTTTTATGAACTTTGGAGCCTACCGCTTTATGATTTAGCAAGTACCATTACAGATTTGTAATTCATGAGCTGCAAGTACATGCCAACTTTAACACTACAGCTGACAAATATGTTTTTCTTACAAGCACTCCAGTTTATTGTACATGATAAATTGTAACACTGATCAGATTACTGTTGGAGATAAGTTAGCCCTCATATGTGTATATCTTTTTCATCAACTAACCCAAGAACCTTAAGTGGATATTTTGTGCAGTCCATTGACGATAACAAGGCTAATCATGAAAAATGTTCTTGATTTTGCATTTATAAGTCCTAACTATGGTCGATAACAATGTATGTGTCATATCTGACCATCTTCCATCTTGGTGTCCATTTCTATCCAGTATTTTACTCAAGCAATGGGGTATTCTATACATATATGTTTAGGTTATGCTGTCTGAATTATCAGTCAATGTTGAGTACATGACGTTTGCCTCCTTTTTACCTCTAAAAGAAGTTATGGTCGATAGGATAACATTTATCTGTGAGAACTATGGTTTGCATATAGTAATTCCCAATTAACTTATCTGGCAGGTATTTGCCTCAGATGATGACCAGGATGAGTTGTCAACAGATCCTGATGAACTTATCGAGTCTGAAGACAGTGATGATATGAGTGGCGATGAGGAAGATATGTTCCGAAATCTCCTCTCAAGAGCTGGATTTTCTCTTACATATGGAGACAACTATACTCAGCCGCAGGTTACCTTAAGAGAGAAAATTTTGACGGATGCTAGCGCGATTGCTGGATTTCTTACTGGCCTGCGTGTTTATCTGGATAACCCAGCAAAAGTGAAGCGCATGCTTCTTCCTGCCAAAGTGTCCACCAAGGGTGGTGGAAAGAAAGATTCTTCAAAGTGTGATTCAAGCTCCACAAGTCTCATAAATTTGTTGATGGGTGTTAGCGTCTTAAAGCAAGCTATAATTGATTTGCTTTTAGATATAATGGTTGAGTGCTGCCAACCTTCAGATGAAAGATCATCATATGGCTCCTCCTCAGCAAGCTCTAAAACTGCTCCTGATTCAAATGGGGCTAGCTCTCCATCAGAGCTCATTGTGGAAGGCGAACAAGCAGAATGCGCATGCAGAAATCAGTATGAAACGGCTGAATCTGATGGTGTTAATTTTAAGCGTAATCTTGGATTAGAAAATGCAGAGCTGAGTGCAAATGAGATGACTGTCAAGATTCTAGAACAGTCCAGTTGTCCTCCAGAGACACCTGCAATCGATCTGCCAGGGGATGAAAGTTCTGATCAAGCTTCTGGGGTATGATTTGAGGGTCCTATCATATTCAGCCTCATTTTCATATTTTATTTTACCAGTATGCTAACCTGCTGTTTTTTCAGACAAAATGGCCAGACCAGTCAGAGGAACTGTTAGGACTAATTGTTAATTCATTGAAGGCACTAGACTGTGCTGTCCCACATGGATGCCCTGAACCAAGAAAGCGGCCTAAGTCTGTCCAGAAAATTGCAGTTGTACTAGAGAAAGCTCCAAAGAAGCTTCAACCTGATTTCATCGCCCTTATACCAAAGTTGGTTGATGGGTCAGAACACTCACTTGCTGCTTGTGCCCTTTTAGATCATCTTGAAAAGGCTGATGCTGAGCCATCACTGAGGTTACCGGTAAGTTTGACGCTTTGAACTAATGTTACTTTTTTTTTTGCCTAATTTCATTTTTGCAAAGAAACATAACATTTCCACTTCTTTGGGTGAACAGATGTCTGAATTACCTGAATATTATGACGTCCATGTCTCTATGTTTGTGACCTTAATGTCTCTGTATTTGTGAAGATAGCCATCATTCCTGATATATCAGGCTAGTAATATACCCCCTCCATTCCATAATGTAGTGCGTATAGATTTTTTGAAAAGTCAAATTTACAAACTTTGACTAAGTTTATAGAGAAAACTATTTATCTACAATACCAATATATGAAATATGAAACTACAACTTATGATGTATCTAATGATATATATTTGGCATTCTAGATGTAAATGTTTTTCTCTACAAACTTGGTCAAAGTTTGTGAGGTTTGACTTCTTAAAAAATGTATATGCGCTACATTTGGGAACGGAGGGAGTACAAGTGAGTCTGTGATATCTATTTTGATTTCTTCTTTCCCATCATGGCAGGTTTTTGGTGCCTTATCCGAGTTAGAATTTGATGCTGATGTCTGGAAACGAGTATCTTTTCATGCACTTGAATTGTTGTCTGATTCAAATGATGCGCCTCTCGTAGCAGCCATTTCATATGTTCTCAAGGCGGCATCACAGTGTCAGCATATTCCTCAAGCTGTATGTTTACCATCGATAAATCTCTTGTTACTTTCTCTATACTTATACAATCTTTCATATTACTACTACTAAGTGCACTTACCTTTCCCCCCCCCCCCCCCCCCCCCCCCCAAAGGTTAGAGCTGTTCGATGGAGATTGAAACGTCTGGGTACTGAAGTTCCACCTTGTGTGCTTGAGTTTTTGTCTAAAATGGTGCATAACTGGCCAGATGTAGCTGAAGCATTATTGAAGGATATTAATTCTGACCCTGAACCTGATAACAGTTGTCTCTCCACGCCTTCTAGTACTTGTAGTAAAGATGGGCTTTCAGCTGAAGGGATGCCTTCTTGGCAAGAGCAAGCTGTACATGGAAGCAATCATCTATCAGATGTTTTTGTACTCATAGAAATGTTATCAGTACCTCGATTATTTGTGGAAGTTGCACGGGTTTTTGAAAGGGCTTTATTGCAAGGGGCCTTTGGGCTGCAGTTAGTAGCCATGGTGTTGGAAAGACGGCATTCTCACAAGTTAAATTCAAAGTCTGGGGCTGTCGTGTATGATTTACAGAGCAAACAAGTTTTATTAGATGGGCAGTTTGAACACTCACCCAGCCAAGAAGGTGATTTCACTTCAGTCCTTGCACTTGGTGAGGTATTGTCTCTATCTATCTCAGCGAGGGTCCAAGACTTCGTGCGGATGCTTTATGCCATCATGTTTAAGATCTATGCCGAGGATCATTATAGATGCAGATTCCTGAAGGGCCTTGTTGACCGGGCAACAAATACCTCAGATAACTGCCGAGAAGTTGACATAGATATGGATGTCTTGGTATTTCTTGTTAAGGAGGAGTTTGGAATTGCTAGACCTGTTTTAAACATGATGCGTGAAGCTGCTGAAGTTGCTCAGGCCGATCGTGCTAATCTTTGGCACCAAATATGTGCTACCGAGGATGAGAATATTCGTTTGCGGGAGGAGATGGACATGGAGCAAACTAAATTTACCAATGAAAAAGCTGTAGTAGCCCAACGACTAACTGAGTCTGAGGCAACTACAGGACATCTAAGGGTATTTCTTTGTTGTGATTCAGTTGCTGACCTGCCTATCTTGTTTGTTTCTCAGCTTAACACCTTGTTTATTTTATAATTGTTATAGTCTGAACTAAAAGCTGAGAAGGATCGTTATATTCGGGAGAAGAAGGAACTCTCCAGGCAGATGCGGGAGATAGAGAATCAGATGGAATGGGTGCGATCAGAGAAAGACGAGCAAATTGCAAAGCTATCTGCTGAGAGGAAGAATCTTCATGATCGTGTTAGTGAAGCAGAGGCACAACTATCACAGTTTAAAGCACGGAAACGCGAAGAAATAAAGGTAAGAGTTACTGTCAAACCATACAATACATATTTTATTCAATGTATTTATGTCTAGCAAAATAAATACTTTTGATGTTTCTTTTAATCACTTGATAGTTATGCTAATTCTGTTAAAAGATATGGGTTTGATCTTAATTCTCGTTGGAAATCCATATTTTGAGCTGTAATTCAACCATATAGCTATCTTTACCCGGTTATTTTAGAATAACTTATACA
The DNA here is from genome assembly GCA_022496015.1 of Hordeum marinum. Lineage (NCBI taxonomy): Eukaryota > Viridiplantae > Streptophyta > Magnoliopsida > Poales > Poaceae > Hordeum > Hordeum marinum. The sequence goes on along the minus strand of CM039677.1, from coordinate 285,719,311 downwards.
CCTAAGCCTTAATTGTCAATACTTGATCTATGAAGTTTATGCTTTCCGAGACTAAGAAGATCATTTTACCTTATTCCCATCTCTTTCCAAAAACTGTAGGCTTGCACTTTTACGTTTTGAACTGAATGAACTCAAGATCATTTCACCTTATTCCCATCTCTTTCCAAAAACTGTAGGCTTGCACTTTTACGTTTTGAACTGAATGGACTCTGCACTCTGATGTTTCCTATTTCCCCCCCTAAAATGCATGCCTTGTTCATTAGCTCACACTGGCAAAACACTATAGATTTATTCATAGATTTCAAGGGTGTGTTTCTTATTTCAAGATCATATGAAGCAAGTCATGTTGGTATGTTTTGGTATTACTATTAACTGTTAGAATGTTGCCTTGTGATACCATTGGAAATTTCAGTGCGAAAGACAACATTGACGTTTTACAGTTTGCATTCTCTTGTATGCTGCAGAAAGTAACTACTGAGAAGAATACACTGGCAGAGAGGCTGAAGAATGCTGAAGCTTCAAGGAAACGATTTGATGATGAATTAAAACGACATGCAGCTGAAACACAGGCTCGTGAAGAGATTAGAAAATCACTTGAGGCTGAAGTAAGGAGGCTGACACATAAAGTTGGACAAACCGAGGGAGAAAAGAAAGAAAAAGAAGATCAAATTTCTCGCTGCGAAGCTTACATTGATGGAATGGAGTCAAAACTGCAAGTTTGCCAGGTTTGCGACCTTGGTAGTTTCCAAAATAGATAATCTCATCTTCTCCAATGTTCCAGAGATATACTTTTGAGCTAAGCTAAGGAATATCATTATAGTGTTCTGGTAGGAAAAAAAACATACAATGGAGTTGATCTCCTTATGATACCGCCATAAAAACAAAGTAGACGAGGATAGAATAAGTAACATGTAAAACCATTGTTAGAAAGTAATCATCTTTAAATTTAAATTGTAACCATGCATAGATAAAACTGGGTGGCCCTACTATGATACTGCCATAAAAACAAAGTAGGCAAGGGTAGAATTAGTAACACGTAAAGCCATTTTTCAGGAGTAATCGTCTTGAAATTTTGAATTGTATCCATGCATAGATCAAATTGGGAAGCCCTACTTTTTCCAAGGTGCCAGTTTAGAATGTTTAAAATTATTTATTTTCCGTTTCTGATAAGTTTTACCTATAGTTTCCATGTTTACAAGATTGTTGGGACCCTGATATGTGATATGAACAGATACAGTAATAGCTAAGGAGCCAAACACCAACTAAGAAAGTGTGGCGTGCCAAGTTTAATGCAGTAAACTTAGGGCACCAAACCGAACACCTATATCGTTACTATCCAAGTTAGATCACATTTGTCCTGACTATTTATTTATATATTAGAAATTTTGCGTCAGAACATTACTGCATGTTGTATTTACTACTGCATCTTGTTATTGCAGCAATATATTCGCACTCTGGAAACATCACTTCAAGAAGAGATGGCTCGGCATGCCCCACTGTATGGTGTCGGCGTGGAAGCTTTGTCACTGGAGGAGCTTGAGACCCTTGCAAACATCCATGAGCAGAGTTTGAGACAGATCCATACCATCAGGCAAAGGAAAGGCAGCAGCCATCTCTTGAGCGTCCCTGGCTTATTCCCCTCGTCTTCGATGGCTGTTGGCCCGCCTTCCTCATTGATCCACACGTCCTCCATAGCACCTAATGGCGTGGGTACCCATGGAAACGGGCACAGGAACAATGCGGTGGGCCCCTGGTTCAATCAAACCTAGCCACGAGATGCAAGTGCAGTCAGAAGGCCTGAAGATGTCCATTTTGTGCATTGGTCCGATAGATCCCATTCGCCAACTGCCGAGCAATCCGGCGTGGCAGCCTTTTTTGTTCTTGCCTTTCCGTTGGGCTTCTCGCTTTGTATTCTTGAGTGGTAGTGCTGTCGGCTCGAGATGTCATGGGCGCCCGTCAAGGGGCTCCATGTGGAATAAGCTGTAATAACAAAGAGATCCGATGGAGCTATCAGGTGCAAGTGGAAAGCTATGGAAATGGTTGATATCACCCACTGCTTGATTATTTCGAAAAGCACTGGGATTCCTTTCTCCCTTCATTTCCATTTCAAAAAGGTGCAACATGAGGAGGTGTTTCATGTTTTTACGTCTATTGTTGTGTTGGGCCTTGTAGATGCACATTGGCGCTACAATTTTCTGTCTGCTGCATTGGGGTTAGAGAGGGTGTTGAAAAGGTGCTGTTTGTAGGGGATTTTGTGCTGTTAATTAAATGGAACATTAGATCATCTCCAACAATTCCTCAATAACCACCTGGGGCTAATTCTTTTGCTTGATTCTCCCAGAATATTAGACCCCTTCCCAGCTTCTCCTAAAATCTTTAACCCTCATTTATTGAAGATTCTCTTTAACCCTCATTTATTGAAGATTCTGGGAGAAGATGGGGTCTAATTAGCTAGGATTGTCAAATGAGCAAGAGTTGAAGGGATTCAATTCTGGGAGAATCGAGCAAAAGAATTGGCCCTTATTTGGGGCTACCTAGTACACTTTTCTAGTTATTGGGATGAATGCTCCAACAGATGCCCAATAATCTGACCCCAATAACTAATCTGGCATATAGGACCCACTTTTCATTCAGTCGGCAGCGGTGCCTCGGCGATAGTCCAGCAGTGGCGGCGACACTCTGCGGTCTGGCGATTTGTGGCGGTGCGCTGATGTGACAACAATGGACATTAGAAGACTTGGGTAAAAATATTGTCCAACCCCCTTTAATATACTACCAAATTTATTGTGAAAAGTGGAGCTGTTTCTTTATTTTTTGACAATCGGGGAAAGCAGAGCTGTTGCCTGTTGGAGATGCTCGGTAACCCTGGAATATTTCAGTTGGGCTCGAAACGAGCATCTCTTTGCCGAGGCCAGAGTCCCGCACAAAACCCTAGCCCCAAACCCCCCACATAGGCACCCCACAGTCCTGAACCCTCCTTTGCGGCTTTGCCTCGAGCCACTATCACACTCCGTCGCGCCTTCCGCCTCGCCCTTTGCGCTCCCGTCGAGCCGGCGGCGCGGTGCCCCCTCCTGTTTGCCTCGCCTTCGCTCCGTCGGTGAGGGCGCGCGTACCTTCGCCACCGCTCAGCTCCGCCGGTACCGCCAACGCGTTCGCCTCTCCCAGCACGCACGCTGGCTGCTATTTATACTGAGATGGATTCTGAGGTTTTGGTGAAAGAGGTATCGAGAGGTGGAGGGGGGAAGGGGGCGGAGGGGAGCAAAGACGAAGCTGCTGTTCGTGCTGAGATGATTCCCGCGGTCTCGTTGAAAGAGGAAGTGGAACGTGGAGGAAGTAAGGGGGAGGACCAGAGCAACGGCGAGGCTTCCGTTGATGCTGAGATGAATTCTGAAGTCTCGGCAGAAGTGGAAACGGAGAATGGAGGAGCCAAGGGGAAGGAGGAGAGCGAGGCCGAGGAGGAAGATGGGGAATCAGGCGAGACTTCTTCAAGTAGTGAGGAGGAGGAGGAGGAGGAGTCAAGTGAAGCGTCGTCGAGCAGTGATGAGGAAGAGCAGAGGCTCAAGAACCATTGTGGTGTCGGTGACATGGCGGCCCTCATTGAAGAGGGCAAATTGATGGTTGGAATCAATGATGGTGATGATTATGATGATGATGACGACGAGGAGGAGGAAGCATCGAAGGGTCATATCAACCCCAAACATGAAGCAGAGGTATTGAGATGTATCTTGTGCATTTTTTTTTTCATGTAGTAGTAGAGTGAATCATTTGCTAGCGAGTTACAGTTTGTCTAATCAGCGCAATTGACTTTGCAATCAAGCTCTATTAGATGATGAATATATTTTAGTACTCCATAGTATACAAAATAGTACTCTTAATACAAGAGCTGGCAGCTAAACCAACAACTGTCTATACAGTGTGCTAATATTACTCCAGCTAAATCAACAATTGATTAGAAGTTTATGCTCAACTGTTTATACAGTGTTTTAACTTGTTGATTTATTATATCTATGGTGTTGTAGAAGTTCATACTCAATTGTTGATTTGTTGCTACAACTTGTATAATCAATTGCTAAAAATCGTAGATATAATACAAGAGTACACCTCATGGTATGATCCAATATGTTCACAAAATAGTTGTTAGTATGCCTATTATAATGTCGATATGACATACCTTGCAGATCCTTCCTCCAGTGCCGAAGATCGAAGTCCAGCTGGAACCACATCATAAGGCACTCCCAGTGGGAACAATTTCATCTATAAGTCTTGTGTTGAACTTGACTTTTCACCTGAAGTCTCGTTCTTATTTATTTTGAACAAAAATCTATTAGCACTTCTTTTTTATCTCACATCTGGTGAACATTCAGCCAGCTACCTCCCATTTTGTGTATGTATAGATTATTTGCCTGGAAAAGCTAGAAATCTATTAGACTTTATTTGTATGCACTAAGATAATTTGGCCGTATCAGTAGGGTTTTGGGATTCTGGATGACAGCGTTTACATATTTCTGTATTGCAACTATTATCTAGTACCATTTTTTATGTAGTTTTTGTATTAGCAATTTAGCATACTTCTCCTGTATGGTGCTTGAGATTTTTATTGATAGACAGTGCTTCTCATTTAGTCATAGAGTAAATGAAACACACATTTATATTCTCTTTTTAGATAATACGCAGTGTATTTCCTGTGTGATCCATATCTTGACTGTTTGCTGTCACACCAGATCATGGGTGAGAGAGTGATTGTTGAAGGGTCAGAGCAACACAATCCCCTGAATGAGGGTTCTATACTCTGGATAACTGAAAGCAGGACACCACTTGGCATTGTTGAGGAATTATTTGGACCAGTAAAAAACCCATACTATCTCGTGCGGTATAACTCTGTAGAAGAAGTCCCTTCTGGGATCAGTGCTGGAACTGCTGTCTCTTTTGTTATGGAGTTTGCAAATCATATCTTAAATGTGAAGGAGCTATACACCAAAGGCTATGATGGATCAGGCGATAATATTGAGGACCAAACAGATGATCCTGAATTCTCTGATGACGAGAAGGAGGCTGAGTACAAAAGATCATTACGGCTGGCAAAAGGGCAGACTGATAGGCAACTTGACTCTAAGAAGCGTTCTGGTGATAAGAAGAGGAAGCAGCCTAGGGATGCTGGATTCCATAAGGGTAGGATCCACGATGTAGCAATACCAGCTCACCAATCAAAACACCGTGTTTATCGCTCAGATATGGCTCCTGTTGCTGATAACTCAGCACGTTCACGTACGAGTGTACCAGTAATGACGCCACCGGTCCCAGTGAATCCTTCTATGGCATCAGCCATTCAATTTGCAGACCAGAAAGGTGGCTGCTTCCCTAACCCATCGCAGCAGTTCTTACCACAGCAGCCAAATGTGGTTTGGCCTGGTGGAATTCCACCTTCTATGTACCCGAACATGGGAATCAACGGAGCTGCTCTTGCAGCTAATATTATGCAGAACATACTCAGTGGATCCAATCAGTACCAGCAACATTACCAGAATCAGAATTTTGGTGGATTCCTCAATGGAATGCCCATGACCCCAACACAGTTTATTCCGCAGAGCGGAATGCCAGTAAATCCAATGCCTTTTGGTGGACCACCAGCAAATCCTCCATTTGGTCCAATATCTGAACTGGGGATGGGGCAGGGGAACTTTGGTAATCTTGGGTACTTGGCCAGGGACCAAGGGCAAGGGCTGCCGCACCCTGGGTTGCCTAATACTCAGGGATATGGGCACCCACCATCATCGCATGGAGGTGGTGGTCAGCGTCCTATGCAATTCAATTCTGGGCAGTTTAATCAGGGGAGTTCGTCCTTCTCTGGAAGAAGGCCACAACAACAAGGAGGCCAGCACTCACAGGGGAGAGGTAGTGGCGGGCATCAGAAATAGGATAACTGGCAGGCATCTATTTTTCCTCTTTGCAGGAAGAGTTATACTTGAGAGCAATGTAAGTCTCCCCGTAATTGTAGTGTGTACTCGCTCCTACTTCTTAATATAATTAATCCATGTGACTATTGGTGCATGTTGCTCATTACTTCTGGAAAAGCTATTTGTTAAATTACTTGAGGATGGATAGATAGAATTAGATAACTGGTAGTTTTGTATTACGGTTTGCACCTAAAAGTTAAGTCAAAAATGCTTTGTCGTGGTGTAATTTTCTGCTGGCGTCACGGCATGGAATTAAAAGGAGCAGTTCAGCATGGTAACTCGCTTTTCATATTGATTCTGTAGTCAGATCAAACTATAGTACAGTAGCAATTTTTGTACGTTGTGTTTATATGGAACCAGAAAGCGATGACATGTTTTCTTGAGGTTGAAAACTGAAACCCTTGATTCTGTCCTTTGCTGATAAAAATGCATGTGACAATGGCGTCGAAAATGCACTCCTATCGTGTAGGTGTTATTGCAAGAAAACATGTCTTATGGTGTCACTTAGGTATTTGAACTGGTAGCAAGAGTAGCAATGATGTTGCTCTGGGGGTGGCGGGTTTATCACACAATGACATCTGTTGCCACTTACGAGTAAAAAGGAAACCTGTCTTCCAGTATTGATCTTTCCCTTAGTACTAAGGATTACTCAAAGGACCTTAATGTTTCTTATTTACCTTCTCAGGTCTCTTAAAATGCTTGCAGTTACAAAACAAACCACGAAGCCTTTTCAGATAAATGAATCAAGAAGCTGATGGTGGTATTTTGCCGAGCCTCACACTTTTGGAAGATCTGGAGAGGTTTAGATTGCGGAGTTAGGCTGATAAATTTACTGTATTTTTGTTTCGGAGACGGGTATTTGCTGCTTGGTGCGAGGGCTGAAAAATGTGAGAGTTGTTTCAGTTTGCATTTCAGTGGATTGTCTCACTTCATTCAGCGTCCCCTGCATGACATGTTTATGCAAGGGATTATCCTCCGATAGTTTCTACTCCACGGGTACCTTCAATTTGATTCCCAAAATGAATGGACGGCCTCCACGTGTGCACCAAATTGTTCTCTGCATATATAACACGTGTCATGATGCATCCTGGGGCGACTAGATGAGGCCAAGCCCGCATGATGGGGCTGCAAGCCTTCAAAACGAGTCGAGTTTGAGTGAGTTGGCCTAGGTTTAGCTCAACTCATACTAAAATTAAAATGAGTATAAACCGACTAAGGTTTAAAGTTAAGTTTTAGAAATGATTTGTACTCGGCCAGTAATGATCCCGAGTCGCTAATTTTGAGCTAAAGGCTTGTGTTGTTGGACGTTGGCAGAAAATAATAGGATATCTAGCACAAGACCCACCATGTATCATATCAAGACCTGAATTTCCTCTATGTTTAATTAACCTTCCATTTTTTTTACTTTTATATATGAAAATATCATATACGCTAGATATATGACAATAAATTGTTCTATTTCTAACAAGATTGTTAAACATGTTATATTATGCCGAGCTATTGGCTAAAATTGATATTATATTATGTTGAGCTATCAACTAAAATTGAGCTATCGACTAAAATTGAGTGAGCAAAAATGTTGGCTGAAAATCAACTTGATCAAGCTACATAAATCATTCATCTTAGCTCATTTTTTGAATTGATAGCAAGCCAATCTCACACGGATCACATGCTTTGAGCTTTACTTGCAGCCATGAGAGTAACTCTAGCAGAGTTGTCATATGTCCCGAATCGTCATGATAATAACCAATATGATGATTTCGATCGCGTGCAATAATGGATTTGGCGGCCACATAGCAGCCGCAGGTATCTTGCGCTTCCCTTGGTGTCGATGGCGGCAACGGGTGATCCAACCCTTGCCAGGGTGAAGGAGGAGGAGGATACCGTCACCGTCACCCGTTATTCCCCTCGTCCCAATGAACGACACCCTCCCGCGTCGAGGCCCAATCGGAATTGGTGCTGGAGCCCGAGGACCCGATCGACACTGTGTTGTGTCTCTTCGTTGTGGGAGATTGCACGTCCTTCGGGTGTACCCCGCAATCATCGACGAGGAGGAGCAGCGACAACTCGCAACTGCCACTCATGAGTTTGATTCCTGCACCTACTTCAATGATCTGGAGGAAGAGGAGGAGGACGAGTGACATTGCTTATTTTGAAAATGTTGTTAAACGACATTTCAAATCACCAATTATATGTGAAGTGACACATTTTGGCCATTGAATATAATCATTGTTAAGTTATCGTGCTCTATCGTGCTGATCCTTTGGTTAGACTAATTTAAGCTTACACCTACAGAGTTAAAAAAATGACAAGTGAAAGAACAAATAAAATAAAATTATATGGTTTGCACTGTCTTCGTATATCCATATAAAACAAGCTCTATATCACATACTCCCTCCCGTTGGGTTTATAAGTCGGAAATGGGTTTTAGGTCTTCAATTTGACTAGTAAAAAATATGTTTACATTCTGATAAAAACATATATTTCTATTTTATGAAAATTATATCTTTAGACTCATCATTATATATATTTTTATGGCATATTATACATGCCTTATTAGTTAAATCATAGAACTAAAATCCATGAATGATTTATAAATCCAACGAAAGGGAGTACTATCACATGTGATGACGGGAAATATGATGATTTTGATGAATTGTGTTAATAATGCATCATACATATGAGTGGACGACGACCCCTTTACAACCCACTACCACAACTAGTGGCAAATCTAGGAGTCCGATAAATCCTGAACGTTAGGATTTTAAGCATGTCATAACGTTTTTTATGATAACTTTAATTGACGGGATGTGATAACTTTAGTTGTTAATACATAGCAATTTTAACATAATTTTTTTTCCTGAGAATTGCTATGTTTGCCAACCTCATGTGAACTAAAGTTATCATAAAAAACATTTCAATTGCCATGCTTAAAATCCAAATGTTCGAAATTTATCATTTTCACAAATCGAAGAGGGGTGCTTCGACAGGCTAGAATGCCCCCTCCAAAAATTGGATTTCTTTTCTTTACTAGTATTCAGCCCTGCCTCGTATAATCTTAAACTTATTTTAACTTGAAAAATAAATTTTAATGACTTTTTTTCACACGTTAACTTTGAGCCCCTTCATTTTCTTTCAAAATTCGTCCACAGCACGTCGGTTCTTTCGAGAACGCAGCACAGCACGACTGCGGTACGTCAGCGCGCGGCACGGTGGCAGCAACGGAGCAATACGACGAGGCAAGGCGTGGCACGCAAAGCATAAACTAAACTAGGCGCCTACCCGCTACCGCGTTCACGTGTCGCCGGGCTCGCAGCTGGAGGGACACGATGGACAACACGAGGCACGTCGACATGATAGATCGCTAGACAAATTAAGGATCACAAACGAGGCAAATCGATCGGGAGGCCCGCGCAGGCAGCGACTCGCACCGATCCGTCGTTCTCCGCTCCCATCACGTCCGTTGGCGCTTGGTGGCGTGCGATCGCCGTCCACTCCGGCGTATCGGTACGTCGCCGAATCGGAAGAAAAGGATGGGCGGAAATGAAAGGCGTCACTGCGGTGCGCATCTAGGCTCCTGCCGAGCAGCTTACCTTAGACTCTACTAGTACTCCAGAGTAGTACTATTTTGATCTTTTGGATGCTCCTTTTCAACCATTTTTGCGAGAATACTGTTCGGGAAGTTTTAACACGACATCTTTAGTCACCGACCGAACATAGTACCTTGCACGTCTACGAAGTAACCCGTGTTTACAGAAACGCTGCCAGATCAGTAAAAGGCGTATTTTGAGGCTGAAAGGGGGCTGTGATCTAGGAGCACTTCATGCTGATTGCCCGGATTTGGAGGAAAGGTCTCAGATGCTTGATGCTTGGATGGTCAGCAACCACGCCCAAAAGCAGCTACAGACTTCTGATCAACATGGCATAATTGGCTGGTACAGTAGGTGGTATCTAGGAAATCACTTCTGCTGTGTTTGGTAGCATTCTTTATCTAGCATGGTTGTTTTTCTTTTATACATGTCGAGTACATGTATTCTCTGTTGTTTGGTAGCGGTGTATGTGACAAGACATGCTAAACTGAGATTTTGTTTGACAGCCTACATCTTTGAATTTGATTTTTTTGAATGACAAACAAACTTTGAAAAACGTGATTTTTTAAATATATTTTTTGAAAAATTTGAACAAGATTTTCAATATATAAACAAAATTTGAAAATCTGAACATTTTTTGAAAATTAAAACACATTTTCGATTTTTTTAATGTAAACAAATTTTGAATATCTAAACATTATTTGAAATTTTGAACAAACTTGCAAAATCTGAATATTTTTTGGAAATTTGAACATTTATTCAAATTCTACACTTTTTTTAAATTTCAAACAAGTATATAAAATCTGAACAATTTGTAGAAATTTCAACAAATTTTGAATTTTTGAACATTTTTGGAAACACGCGTCACTCATTTTGCTCGTGCATGCTGACAAGTGAACGACTGTTTGGGTGTTCTCACTTCATGCATGCTAGAAGGATATTTGGACTGAGCTCGTGCATGCTGAGGAGACCCTGTGAGGCTACCAAACACCCAAAAGTGGGTGGAATAGGGCACTCTTTGCCCTCATGCACTGTCGTGGCGATCTCACGCAGATACCATGGGTGGCTTATCAAGTGTGGTTGGGACCGATGGACGCCGATGGGTTCCGAAGGCGAGATTAGGGACAAGCGGTGCAAGGCGCGTGATGTACCCATGTTCGGGGCCTTTCGTGGGAGGTAACACCCCTAGTCCCGTCGGATAAACTATATAGGGTGAAAGTAGTACAATGGTGCTCCTAGAGCTGTTCGTTAGAGGAGAAAGAAGGAGCTAGCTCTCCCCTCTTGCCTCTCATGTATGTGGAGTGTGTGTGTGTGTGTGTGTGTGACTACGCGCGGAGTTGACTCAGAGCGATCCCTCTGCATAGAGGGCCGCAAGGGGGTTTTATAGGCCAACCCCCTACTTACAATATACAAAGGAAATGGGGCGGGCCCTAGCTGTCAGTCTCTCTAGCCGGCCATGGGTCTCGCCGACTGTGAAGTCTTGTCGAAGGTGGGGCCTGCCGACTGCAGGGTCCTGTCGCTGGAGGGGCTTACCCGCTGCCCACCACTATAGCCACCATCAACGGCGTCATGGAGTAGGTAGTGCACGCTGCTACAGGACCGGGCTGCCCCGTCGAGGTCAGCGGTACGGCCGCCTCCACTATAGCCATGCTTTCCCCGGTCAGCGGTACCGGGGCCACTGTAGCCGCCTCCACTATAGCCATGCTTTCCCCGGTCAGCGGTACCGGGGCCACTGTAGCCGCCTCCTCGTCGTGGTGAGGTGCACGTTGTAGACGAAGCCGTATGGCTCCCCCGCCGAGCGGGAGGTCGGCACGGGACCCAACCAGCGAGGGAGGCGAGCGGTCCAACCGGCTCGTGCCGGCCGACATGAAACAACACACCAGCCGCATGCCGCGGTGATGCCCCGTGTGGCCCGTTAGCGGTCTGAGCCCTGCCAAGCCACACGCATGATGAGACAACGCAATAGGCCTAAACCACCAGACCGCGGCCCCGGCCCGCGCACGGAATCCGATGTAGCTGAGCCTAACGGTTGAGATCCCAAACGCTTGTTAATGTGCACGCATGGCGCATGGTAGTGGGTGAGGGAGTCCTGGTTTAACGGGTGAGGGAGTCCTGGTTTAAGGGTTCCTCGGGAGGCCGACCTGTTTCTTATGGGCCAGACTGCATGAGCTGTTTGCCGAGCATTGGATCGATTGAAGGCCCTGTCTCCAGGAAGGAAGCTTCGGGAATCGTGGCGTGTCCTCCACATTTGGAGTAGTGAATAGGCATGTTTATCCCTTCGACGTGTAACTGACCATGTGTAAACCCTAGGTACCCCCCACGTCTATATAAGTCGGAGGGTTTTAGGTTGTAGACAGAGAACAACTCATCTAGGGTTTAGCTATTCCATCTCGAGGTAGATCAACTCTGTAACCTACATATCATCAATACAATCAAGCAGGACGTAGGGTATTACCTCCATAGGAGGGCTCGTACCTGTTGGAAATATGCCCTAGAGGCAATAATAAAATGGTTATTATTGTATTTCCTAGTTCATGATAATTGTCTATTGTTCATGCTATAATTGTGTTAACCGGAAACCGTAATACATGTGTGAATACATAGACCACAACGTGTCCCTAGTGAGCCTCTAGTTGGCTAGCTCGTTGATCAATAGATGGTCTCGGTTTCATGACCATGGACATTGGATGTCGTTGATAACGGGATCACATCATTAGGAGAATGATGTGATGGACAAGACCCAATCCTAAGCATAACACAAGATCGTGTAGTTCGTTTGCTAAAGCTTTTCAATGTCAAGTGTCATTTCCTTAGACCATGAGATTGTGTAACTCCCGGATACCGTAGGAATACTTTGGGTGTGCCAAACGTCACAACGTAACTGGGTGGCTATAAAGTTACGCTACGGGTATCTCCGAAAGTGTCTGTTGGGTTGACACGGATCGAGACTGGGATTTGTCACTCCGTGTGACGGAGAGGTATCTCTGGGCCCACTCGGTAAGACATCATCATTATGAGCTCAATGTGACTAAGGAGTTAGTCACGGGATGATGTATTACGGAACGAGTAAAGAGACTTGCCGGTAACGAGATTGAAAAAGGTATGGGGATACCGACGATCGAATCTCGAGCAAGTACCATACCGATAGACAAAGGGAATTGTATACGGGATTGATTGAATCCCTGACATCGTGGTTCATCCGATGAGATCATCGTGGAGTACGTGGGAGCCGACATGGGTATCCAGATCCCGCTGTTGGTTATTGGCCGGAGAGGTGTCTCGGTCATGTCTACGTGTCTCCCGAACCCGTAGGGTCTACACACTTAAGGTTCGATGACGCTAGGGTTATAGGGAAATAGTGTACATGGTTACCGAAGGTTGTTCGGAGTCCCGGATGAGATCCCGGACGTCACGAGGAGTCCCGGAATGGTCCGGAGACGAAGATTGATATATAGGAAGTGAGGATTTGGTTACCGGAAGTGTTCCGGGTGTCACCGGTAGTGTACCGGGACCACCGGAAGGGTTCCGAGGGTCCACCAAGTGGGCCCACCTGCCCCGGAAGGTTCTGTGGGCTAAGAGTGGGAGGGAGCCAGCCCCTAGGTGGGCTGGTGCGCCTCCCACCCCAGCCCAAGGCGTGGCAAAGGTGGAGGGGGGCAAACCCTAGGCTTAGATGGGCCTTAAGGCCCACCCTAGGGCGCCCCACCTCTCCCTTGCCCTAGCCGCCGGCCAGATGGCATCTGGTGGCTGCCGCCACCCCTAGGGTGGAACCCTAGGGCGCAGCCACCCTTCCTCCCTCTCCCCTATATATAGTGGAGGTATTTGGGGCTGCACAATACACGGTTCTCCCTCTCTCTCTGGTGCAGCCCTACCTCCTCCTCTCCTCGTTCTCCGTAGTGCTCAGCGAAGCTCTGCCGGAGTACCACGCAGCTCCACCGCCACCACGCCGTCGTGCTGCCGGAGCTCTCCCTCAACCTCTCCTCCCTCCTTGCTGGATCAAGGCGTAGGAGACGTCACCGGGCTGCACGTGTGTTGAACGCGGAGGTGCCGTCCGTTCGGCACTTGATCGGATCTACCGCGATCTGAATCGCTGCGAGTACGACTCCATCAACCGCGTTCTTGTAACGCTTCCGCTTAGCGATCTTCAAAGGTATGAAGATGCAATCTCTCCCCACTCGTTTGCTGGTTTCTCCATAGATAGATCTTGGTGACACGTAGGAAATTTTTTGATTTACTACTACGTCTACCAACAGTACCTGGGTAAACATCATCTCCTTCGTCTCCTGTTACAATCGATTCTAGTCTCACAGCTCGGGACCCCCTACCCGAGATCCGCCGGTTTTGGCAACGACCTACCCGAGATCCGCCGGTTTTGACAACGACAAGGGGTCCTCGGGTGGCCAACCTGTTTCTCATGGTTCGGACTATATGGGCCATTTACCGAGCATTGGATTGATCGAAAGGCCTGCCTCTAGGAAGGAAGCTTCGTGAATCATGGTGTATCCACCAAGATTGGAATAGTGGATAGGCATGTTTTCCCCTTCAATGTGTAACCGTCCATGTGTAAACCCTAGGTACCCTTGACGTCTATATAAGACGGAGGGTTTTAGGTTGTAGAGGGGGATAACTCATCTAGCATTTAGCTATTCGATCTCGAGGTAGATCAACTCTGTAACCTTCATATCATCAATATAATCAAGCTGGACGTAGGGTTTTACCTCCATAGGAGGGCCCGGACCTGGGTAAATATCGTCTCCTTTGCCCCTAGTTACCATCGATCCTAGTCTCATAGCTCGGGACCCCCTACTCGAGATCCGTCGGTTTTGACACCGACATTGGTGCTTTCATTGAGAGTTCCTCTGTGAGCGTCGAACAAATCGATGGCTCACCTCGTCGCAAGCAGCGAGATCTGCATCTAGGGGACTCTCTCCCCCAATCAGAGTTTCACCGGCAATGACATCTTGTTGCATGCCAACCCGATCAACCGTCATGGCCACACCGGAAGCTTTTCCCCCAATCAGAGCATCAAGTTCGGAGACTTAGAGTTTATAGCCGATTCACGAGGAACACTTGTTCTAATGGAACCCTCAACCTTCGAAGAAAAACCTGTAAATCCGGACGCTTTGACGCCAAAGACATCAGGTCCCATGGTTGGGCGGAACACAGATCCGCTTCGGCGTAGCTCTGGAACCGTCACACCGCTCAATCACTCCATTCATATCAGCGACACGCATCCTGCCATCGCCTCGTTCTCAAACGAGTTGTTCGATCGAATCGAGGATATGCGTATATCGGATGACCAGGTTCCGATCTATGATCGGCTCGGGATCAGACCCGATGACAGGGAGATTCATGTCCCTCCAGTCATCCACCTTGTCGCTACCATCGAGTGTTCGGCCACGGATTTTGCCCGACAGCCGCAATTGAAAACTGTCTATACCTCAGTACTCGATCACCAAGACTTTGTCGGTGAACCAGAGGCAGGGAATCATTCTAAAGTCAGACCGTCACCGGTTCGGGATCCTTCACATGATTTGGAAACTGTAGTTCCGAACACTCGATGCGGCATGGAATCGAATTTTTTCCCACCCACCGCCCAAGACGACCATCCAAGTATCGCACCAAATCCCGTGTCTTCAGACTTTCGAGATATCAAGCAACTACAAGGAGAATCAGTCCATCACTCTTTGAAGAGACTCCTACTTGCTAGCAGTAGAGTAAAAGGTCTTAGTGACCAAGATATGACACCAATTTTCATTCGCAATTGCCATGATAAAGGGATTCTTAATGCCCTGCCTGCCGACACATAAGTGAGTTTTCGGAGTTATTCGCTTTGGTACAAAAGTACTGTGCCATGGAGAGCGTCTGGCAATCTGAACAGCTGTTCTCGGAACCAATTCTCCTCGAACACCGTAGAGGAGCTCGGAAAAAGAGGATACCTCCAAAGCGGTCAGCCAGGTACGAACCCGTTGAAAAGAGAAATAAGCCACTTTTTAGAACCGACACTGTCCTCGATGGACTACTGGACAAGCCCTGCTCTATACATTCCATGTTGTTAAACACGAACCCGACTCATAGCCTTAGAGCTTGTTGGGTCCTCAGGCAAGTCGCAAAAAGCGGCAAGGCCATCCTTGAAACACCTCTATCGAGTAGGCGCTCTCCTTCGCCGCCCGGATACAAAGCCGAAGTCCTGACAGTCTACGAGACCTTCCCGTCAAGGAACAGACATAAAAGAGCTCTTCGAGAACTCGAACAGGTCTACCATGTGGCAGCCACTAGCCCATGGGTAGACATACCGATTACTTTTGGGGACACTCACCAAACGCCATTCTTCCCGGTCACTCACTGGCCGCACTAGTCTTGAACCCCATCATTGATGGATGCAGGCTACGTAAAGTGCTAATGGATGGTGATAGTGGTCTAAACCTTATATACGAAGCCACCCTGGAAAATATGCAATTCGACGGATCTTGCATCGAACATAGCAACACAACCTTTCGTGGAACCATCCCAGGGAGAGAGGCGCCTTGTTCCGGATGTATCATCCTGGACGTAGTATTCGGCACTCCCGAAAACTACTGATCCGAAGAAATTCTCTTCCACATCGTCCCTTTCCCGAGTGGCTATCATGCTCTATTGGGACGTGACACCTTTACAAAGTTCCAGGATATACCCCATTACAGGTACATGAAACTCAAAATGCTAGGACCAAACGGAGTAATAACGATTGCCAGTGATTCGAACATAGCCCTTCGGACCGAAAATAAAACGACAACACTTGCCCTCGAGGCATTAGTGGAGACTTTCATTGCCGAAGAATTGACCGCATTACGATCGACAGTTAATAGGGATGATGTGATCCTAAGCAAAAGGCCCAAGTCCACATCCTTCAAACCCGTAGACGAAATCGTCAAATTTCAGGTACATCCGACGGACCCCAATAAGACAACATCCATCGGAGCCCAGCTTGACCCCTTGTGGATGAAGCACTGCGGATTTTCCTTCGTGAAAATTGGGACATTTTTTCCTGGCATCCCTCCGGTATGCCCGGGATCCTAAGACGGCTTGCCGAACATAGTCTAAACATTATCCCAGGCTTTAAGCCCGTGAAACAGACTCTGCGCCGCTTCTCCGAGCCCAAATGGCAAGCCATGGGTGAAGAATTAGCTAAACTACTCGAGGATGGATTTATTCGAGATATTAAACACCCCGAGTGGCTGGCAAACCTGGTGATGGTTGCCAAGAAAGACAAGTCCTGGCGGCTGTCTGTCGATTTCAAAGACCTTAACAAAGCCTGCCCCAAGGACCCTTTCCCATTACCACGCATAGACCAGATTATTGATGCCACAACCGGACACGATTCACTGTGTTTCCTCGACGCATACTCCGGATACCATCAAATTTAAATGAAGGAATCCGACCAAGCGGCTACCACATTCATCACCCTTTACGGGCCATTCTGCTTCAACACGATGCCTTTCAGGCTAAAAAACGCTGGGGCCACATACCAGCACATGATTCAGACCTGCCTCGTGACACAGGTGGGTAAGACTGTCGAGGCATATGTTGATGACGTGGTAATCAAAACGAAACACGTCAGCCAGCTGATCAACGACCTACGACAAACCTTTGCCAGTCTACATGAATATGATATACGACTAAATCCAGAAAAATGTGTATTCGGAGTTCCCTCTGGTAAACTGCTTGGATTCATCGTCTCCCATAGAGGAATAGATCCATCTAAAATTCATGCTCTATCAGAACTTGCCATCACCACAGAGCTGAAGCATGTCCAGAGGCTAGCTGGGTGCGTAGCGGCATTAAGCCGCTTTATCTCCCACCTCGGTGAAAAGGCTTTACCGCTCTATAGGATGCTGAAGCGGACCAACAAGTTTGAATGGACCGATGAGGCAGCGACTGCGTTAGAAGAAATCAAAACACTACTGGCAACCAATCCCATACTCACGACACCAGGCGCTAGTGAGCCCATGTTATTATACATATCGGCCACCAACAAAGTTGTCAGCGCAGTGCTCGTCGTTGGACGAGATGAGGAGGGACACAAATTCCAGACTCAGAAACCGGTATATTATGTGTCAGAGGTGCTAATGTAGTGCAAGTCCAGATACCCACATTACCAAAAAATAGCCTATACAGTATTTATGGAGTCGAGGAAACTCAGACACTACTTCCAGGAGTGTGCAGTAACAGTGGCGTCTGAGGTCCCCTTGAATGATATAATCAACAACAGGGACGCCACCGACCGCATAGCCAAATGGGCATTGAGCTCCTTCCCTTTGAAATAACCTACAAGCCATGCCGTGCCATTAAATCTCAGGTACTGGCGGACTTCATGGCTGAATGGACAAAGGCCGAGCTCCCCAAGGAATACAGTGCATACTCCCATTGGACAAAGTACTTTGATGGATCCAATACCCTGGCCGGACTGGGGGCTGGAGTTATCCTCACATCCCCCACAGGCGACAACGTGCGATACGTGCTGCAAATTATGTATGCCGACTCCAACAATGCAGCCGAATATGAAGCTCTTCTTCATGGTCTTCGGATGCCGGTGTCAATGGGCATACGACGGCTAGAGGTACGGGGAGACTCAAACTTGGCCATATCCCAAATTAACGGTGAGTTCGATGCCAAAAACCTGAAGATAGTGGCGTATAGAGATGCCGCCCTCAAGATATCTGCTCGGTTCGAGGGGTTGGAATTCCACCATGTCGCTCGCGACAACAACCAAGCCGCCGACATACTGGCCCGTATGGGAGCCAAGCGCGATCCCGCCCCGAGAAACACCTTCCTGGAGTAGCTCTTTAAACCCTCCGTAGTGTGGCAGGACGACAACAATGGAGCTAGTCCGAACACGGCGGAGGAAGCTGTTCCCCCCATAAACGAACCAGACGATGGTATTATCGGCAGTTCTGCGGTGAATGAAACGCCCTCGGATCATGAGGTAATGACAGTAACAGCGCCATGGACAGAGCCCTTTCTTGCTTACCTTCTTCACAAGGAACTCCCCGACGATCAAACCGAGGCACGACACATAGTCCAGCGATCCAAGGCCTACAAAGTACACGAGGGTGAGTTATACAAGAAAAGCACAACCGGAATATTACAATGGTGTATATCCAAGGAAGAAGGACGGGAGCTCCTCGTTGAAATCCATGCAGGCATGGGCGACCATCATGCCACGGTAAGAGACCTTGTCAGCAAGGCCTTCTGAGACGGTTTCTTTTGGCCCACAGCTCGGATGGACGCCCAATCACTTGTCCAACATTGTGTAGGGTGTCAACTCTTCACAAATCAAAGCCATATGCCCCCAAGAGCTCTTCGGATTATCCTAATCACTTGGCCCTTTGCGGTCTAGGGGCTGGACATGGTCGGACCACTTAAAGGGGGGACCAAGAAAAATAAATACCTAATGGTCATAGTTGACAAGTTCACCAAATGGATAGAAGCAAAGCCCGTCAAGTCGGCTAAATCCGGACCAGTGATCGACATTATATCCAGCGTGGTACACCGTTATGGTGTCCTGCATAGTATAATAACGGATAATGGATCCAACTTTATGTCCCAAGAGGTCAAGGACTGGTGCGCAAAAATGGGCATAAAGCTCGACTACGCGTTAGTATATCATCCGCATACCAATGGACAGGTTGAGCGAGCAAACGATCTCATTATGAGCAACATTAAGCCACGTTTGGTCCGATCTCTTCACGAGTCTGACTGTCATTGGGTGGAGGAACTCGACTCCATTCTATGGGGCCTGCGTACCACCCCGAACAGATCAACGGGTTACACATCGTTCTTTATGGTCTATGAGGCAGAGGCAGTCCTCCCTTGCGGCATTATCCACGACGCCCCAAGAGTGCGCATGTATGAGGAAAAGGAGGCCGAGTTGGATCGGCAGGACGACCTAGGCGCCTTGGAGGGAGAGCGCAATGTAGCTCTGGCTTGCTCCACTTTTTACCAACAACAAGCTCGACGTTACCAAAGTAGGGAGGTCAGGGCAAAAGCATACAATGTAGGCGAACTCGTCCTACGACTCTCAAAGAAATAGAAGCATAAACTCAACCCCAAATGGGAGGGTCCTTTCATCATCGACGATGTACTCGCGGGAGGTGCGTATCGTCTTCGAAGTCCATTCGATAACTGCCTTGAGCCAAACCCATGGAACACATCTCGTCTTCGGCGCTTCTACGGATAAACCGGTGTCGTCCAACTCCCCTACATTTTCCCTTTTCCCTTGTTATTTTTGCCTTTTTTCTTCTTGTACTAAATATTATCGGCATACACCATAAAGTGTTAAATCCGAACACAACATGTGGGGCTTCTTCTAGTAGTCAATTTTTTTAAGTATTTGCTCACACTTATCATGTGCCCATGTTTCTTTTGTCATTTTCTAGCCATCATATGCATTGATTTGAACTAAGACTTTGCCAAGTTGGATTGCCTCGCTCCTGTGATTACCCTCTACATTCCCGATTGTTCGGCTAGGGAATAAAGGGAGAACCTCTGTGATTGTTACGAACGGGTCATCCGGACACATACCTCAGACGGGTGAAGCCGAAAGCTATCTATCTTACGTAGACAATTGATCATCTGTGACGGAAACACCTTATATGGCTCCAGTCGTTATCACCATTGTTTGGGTCTTTTCTTCCCAAAGAACAATTAGCCGCATACTAAAAGTATGCGGACTTTTATCTACGTTCTTCGTAGAGCCCCGACGAAAGGTGTCGATATAGGTACTATTTTCCTCGGAAGATGTTTCTTACGCTAAGCAATAATATAACATATCTTCATGTGTGCTTTCTGTATGTTTGCACCGTATGGATGGATTGCCTGGTTCTCCGAATATAGTTCCCTCTTTTGGAGGGACAATTAAGGAGGAACACTCCCAAGCTCTTCGCACAGGGGGGAGAAGCAGATGGCCGGTTAAGACAAAGTTTACAACACATATTGTTTATACACAAGTACATATAAGTTACATGTGTGGCTGCTGATCGATATTATTGATTATGGGATCAAGGGGCAGTCTTGTTGCGAAAGACGGGCGGTAGGCATCACCTGGTCATACACCAGGTGGAGTGGCACTTTTTTCCATACGATCCCATGGGACCAACCCACGCCATGTGCTCGGGGTTAAGTCCGGTGAAACGGGTCTTGATCATTGCCCATGCTTCTCGTGCTTCCTCATAGCAAGCCGAAGTCTTCCATAGCTCGAACCTATTCCGAGCCCCCTTGAATCGATCCACGAGTGCGGCTAGCCCTTCAGGTGGCTGTTCGTCAGGCCATAGTGCCTTCACCATTCCTTTCATTGCTTTCCACACACGCTTGTGGAGAGAGGTCAGCTCCTTCAGCCCCCCCCCTTGGTATGATCCGATCTCCTCTTCAACATGCCCGGTCAGGAGGCCTGTACGTAAGGCAACAACATGCTTACTATTGTTCCCTACATTAGAAATATTTGCCGATAATAGAATCACACTTACCGAACATGACCCTCTGAAGCTTTTGGTTTTCCTCTTGAGCTTGGGCTAACTGAATCTTCAAATTCTTAATTTCTTTGGCCTACTTTTGCACAACAAGGGCAGCCAACCTGGTGCTGGGACTCGCCGTACCACTGAGAGTCTTGGGCTTCCTCCAACTGCCTTTCTATGTGCCCTATTGATTCGGCTGCTACACGGAATCCGTGTGTCGGGCACGATAATACATTAAGATTAGCAGTAAATGCACACTCACAATGGGCCTCCCGCATGAAGCTCTTTACTTGTGCCAATTTGGCCTTCACGGATTGTACTTCCGTACGGCTCTCCTCGAGCTCCTTGGCCACTTCCTCAGCCTGTTGCTTTGAGGTCTACGCCAGTAGTCAAACAATGTGGGGATCCTTAATTCATTTGTTTCAAACCAAATTAAGGCTCGGGGGCTATTGGGCTTACACGAATGTCCGAATTCTATAAAAACCGATCACTTACCTGTATGCTGGTTGATATCAACTTCATAGCTTCGCCGAACACAACTCGGGTAGCACCAAGGTGCGCATCCGCTGAGCGTAGGGCGCCGAACTCCTGTTCGGAGAAAATTGGGTGACGCATGGCCTCCCATCATTGTCGGTGATGCATGGTACTCTCCACCTCTGATTTGGTGATGGATATACCATCACCAGAATCGGCAAGCGCCAGATTGGCCATGGGGGCTTCTGTAACAGAAGCTGCATGGGCCGTGGCTCGGGAATTTCGGGCGTCTCCAAACACCCGGGTAACCTCTTTAGTAGGAGAGGATTGGGCATTTTGACTAAGTATTTCAATGAAAAAACTACTGTAAGACTCTATTAATCACAACAATAAGCGGATAACCGAACAATGTACCTTCGGGATGAGCAGGCAGGTGGATTCGTCCCCATGATCGGCTCTTTCGCAGGATCTCTTTTGGCCTCTGACTCGGCCGCAGCTTCGTCTGCCGGTGTATGGCATGCGGATCGGTGGCGTTTGGGAGTCAGGACCAGTGCGTCCGGGGTGCTCTTTGTAGCTGGCCTCTTGCGGGAGGAGCTTTTCTTCTTGCCCGCTGCAGGGATGGAGAATAACCCGGGGTAATCAACTATGATAGCCACCGGGGAATGGACGATGCTATCCTGGAGATAGACTCCATCTTCGAAGTCAAGTATAAGATCCGGGTCCTTGTTGAAACCCGGATCGTTGTCGCGTGAATGGTTCTCGGGCTAAGGAGCCAGACAGTTGACTGTCTCGATGAAACTCCTCCATTTGTGTTCACACCAGGCTTTAGTCAAATAAAGTGCGGAACGGAAACCCCAAACTATTTTCATGTTTGAAAGAGAAAGGCTTACCCATTCGATAGGATTGTGGGCCGAGTATCCTTCCTTGGTTGCTCGCCGAACAAAGTCTTCTTGCTCTCCTTTGTACAGGTCGGCAAGTGCGGCGGCCAACGCCGTTGGATTGGCGGGCCCTTGCTTTCGGGAGCGCATGGTGTCGCTTGTCCCTTTGTATCGCCACAAGGGGTGTACCCTCTGTTGGAGGGGCTGCACACACCGGTTGATGGCAGCGGCCATGACATTAATCATGGTCAGTTGGTGGTGGACGAGCATCTGCACCTGCGCAGCTAGGCACAACACTTTGACGCTTTCCTCCTGGGATGAGCTCCTCGGCCACCAGCTGTACCTCTTCTTCGGGAGGACGTCAGAGTATTTAGGAAGACATGTCCGAGTTGGCTCGAACAGGGGTACATCTTCGATATAAAACCATTCCGAAGTCCATTCTTCGGATTTCTTCAGCGTGCCTGTCGGATACCCTATCCCCGCTATGCGGCACACTTCGGCCCCGCCAACCTCCAAAATCGTCTTGTCCTGAGTTCTGGGGACAAGACAGAAGTATTTCCTCCACAAATCAAAATGTGCTTCGCACCCCAAGAACATCTCGCAGAGAGCGACGAAGCCCGAGATGTGTAAAATGGACCCTGGGGTAAGGTGGTGGAGTTGGATCCCGTAGAACTCCAGCAACCCCTTAGGAACGGATGGATTGGAAACCCAAGGCCCCATAGGAGAAAGGTGACGAAGCATACACGCTCCTCCTTGTTAGGATTGGGGAAACGCTCGTCGAAAGCTTCGTCGTCGTAAGAAAGCAGACCTGCGCGGGTCGCCGCCAGATCTGAAGAAGGAAGATACCCCTGGGTCTCCAGATTGCGGAGCCGTAGTGTAACGGAACAACTGGTCTAGTCCCCTGGGCGCGAGCCGTAGGGCCGTGCGGAGGAGCTAAGGGCGTTAGCCATGTTTTGCGCGAAGCTTCCGCTAGGGGTTTCTTTCGATGGGGAGGAAGAGAATGTGGTCTGAGCCATGATTTTATTTGATTAAATGGGCGGTGCCTCCATTACGGAGGGGTAAGATTGTAAAAATCACTAACCACTCGCCTCCCCACGATGCACGAAAATCGAGGAACACACGTAGTTATTATAATGAACCTGTGCCCGTGACGCCTGGGATCTTACCGAAGACTGGTCGGTTGCCGAACAAGTAGGGATGAGGGACTCGCCTCACAAGCTGAAGATGATGACATGAGGAGATTGACCGGATATATATTAGTGTTGAAGGCTAGTCCGGGGGCTACTGAGGGAGTCCTGGATTAGGGGGTCCTCGGATAGCTGACCTATTGTTTATGGGACGGACTGTGTGTGCCGCAAAGGGAGCATCGGACGATCAAAGACCACCTACGCGAGATGGAAGTTTCGAGAAGCCCTGACGTATTATCCAAGTTATTAGCTGTAGTTAGGCATGTTTATCTCTTCGGCATGTAACCGACCATGTGTAAACCCAGGGCACCCTCGACGTCTATATAAGCCGGAGGGTTTAGGGGTATAGGAGGACAACTCATCTAGGGTTAGCTATTCATTCTTGAGGTAGATCAACTCTGTAACCCCCACATCATCAATACAACCAAGCAGGAAGTAGGGTATTACCTCCATAGGAGGGCCCGAACCTGGGTAAATCTGTGTCCCCTTCATCTCCTGTTACCGTCGATTCTAGTCTCACAATTCGGGACCCCCTACCCGAGATCCGCCGGTTTTGACACTGACAACAACATCTACATGGTGGAAACTCCAGCCGCTAATGGCGAGCACACACCTAAAAATGATGGTGACAAATCGGGTGAAGCATCGTCAAGGCGTCGGAAGCCGCATAAACAATCAAAGTGAAAAAAGGGAAGAAAAGCCGTCGTTCGCACCGGGGACGGTGATGCCCCCGAAGTCCTCGGCGATCCCGATATCCCCGCACACCCGCTAGAGGGTCAGGACAGACCGAAACATCAGCTCAATCCCGATGACTTAAATGATTCTGAGGACGACAATTACCTCCCCTCTGCCGAGGAGGAGGACATCCCGGAAGCCGATGACTTTGCCATCCCTGATAACCTTGAAGACCGGGAACTGTTCAGGCAACAACTTATAGCCACGGCCCGTAGCCTGAAGGCAAAAGAACGACAGCTTAAAGCCGAACAGGACAACCTCAACGATTGATGGACGAGGGTCCTATCAGCTAAGGAAGGATACGATACCGGTCTATTGGACCAACCCAAAAGCTATCCACGCCGAAGATTGCCGCCACAATTCAATGACGAGCTTACTGACAAGCCATCTCCTAAACATACCCCATACGACAAGCCAGACCGCCCTCCTCGAGGACGAGATAGGATGGCTGACGATACCCTGAAGATGGGGAAAAGAGACAATAGAGCCCGATGACAGATTCAACCTGCTACCCGGCCTAGACCATAGGGCAGGTCGTACAAGATCCATCTACGGATCCAGAGGGTACTCACCAGATCGCCGGGAGTGGTACCGACCTTGGCTCAACTGCAACAATAGAGGCCGGGAACAAAACCGAGCTAGAAAAGACGTCGACTATCGACGTGACATAGCTCGGGTCAGAGGCGTTGCCCACCCACTGTGCTTCATGGACGAGGTGATGCAGCATCAGTTCCCGGAGGGGTTTAAACCCGTGAACATAGAGCAATACGATGAGACAACTGACCCAACCATATGGATTGAGGATTTCCTCCTTCACATCCACATGGCGCGAGGAGATGATCTCCATGCCATCAAGTATCTACCCCTAAAGCTTAGGGGGCCAGCTCGGCACTGGTTAAACGACCTCCCCGAAAATTCCATCGGGTGCTGGGAGGATCTAGAGGATGCATTCCGATCTAACTTCGAGGGCACCTATGTTCGGCCACTGGACTCCTCCGACCTGAGCAACGTCATACAGAAGCCAGGAGAGTCCGCTCGATAATTCTGGAATCGATACTTGACCAAGAAAACCCAGATCGTTGTCTGCACGGACACCGAGGCAATAGCCTCCTCCAGGCACAATATTCGGGATGAATGGCTGGCTCGCCAGCTCGGCCAGGATAAACCAAAGCGTAGCAAGAATAAGCGCCGGCATAGCAATAGCGATGCCGACGACACGGCCTTTAACGTCAGCTTCCGCTATTCCCGACATGGTCAGCAGAAGAAGCCTCCTAAAGGCAATCACGACAGACCCACCCCGTTGGACAAGATCATGGAGAGGCCTTGCCAGATCCATGGCACTCAAGAGAAGCCCGCCAACCACACAAACCACAACTATTGGGTATTCAAACAGGCCGGCAAACTCGCAGCCGAGGATCAAGGCAAGGGCCCACGCAGCAAGGACGAAGATGAACCCCGCGGTCCGATTGGTGGCGGACAGAAGCAGTTCCCTCAAAACCATGAATATGATATACGCCACTCATATACCCAAACAGGAGAGGAAGCATGCCCTTCGAGAGGTCTACACCATAGAGCTTGTAGCCTCAAAGTATATCCCATGGTCGGCTCATCCGTTCATCTTCGATCAACGCGACCACACAACCAGTATCCATCACGGGGGTTCAACCAACCTCGTCCTAGACCCCATTATAGATGGGTATCACCTCACTAAAGTCCTAATGGACGGAGGAAGTAGCCTTAATCTGATTTACTCAAACACGGTGAAAAAGATGGGTATAGATCCATCAAGGATCAAACCCAGCAACACTACCTTTCAAGGAGTGATCCGAGGCGTCGAAGCCTGGTGCACGGGCTCTGTAAGCCTGGAAGTAGTGTTCGGCTCGCCCGATAACTTCCGAAGCGAAGACTTGATCTTCGACATTGTACCTTTCCGCAGCGGCTATCACGCCCTGCTAGGCCATACAACAATCGCTCGCTTTAATGTCGCCCCACACTACGCATACCTCAAGCTCGGGATGCCCGGCCCCAAGAGGGTCATTACTGTCAACGACAACATGGAGTGCTCCCTCCAAACTGAGGAACATGTGTTGGACCTAGCGGCCTAATTCCATTACAATGATGATCGACAATGCCGGCATCTGCCGTAAAGTCACGTAAGGTTGGCAAGCAAGCTCGGTTTCAGCCCAAACTCCCAGAACCTTCCTCTCCCCATAAATAGGGACTCGCTCCCCATTGCACAACCCTAAGGCCAGCAAAGCACGTGCCGAGGAGGCACAACTTCACGCTCAAGATTCCATGGGCGACGGTGGGGAAAACTATGAAAGGGTAAGTGTTTGATTGAACCAAACTACCATTAAATGTCTTTGGACATACTACAGGTACCATCAAGGACCTGCTAAAGCGCAAAGCTCATCCACACTTCGGTGACTTCTCAAGATCTTCTTTCCAAGGTCCGCTCGCTGAACACCACCACCCATAGAGGTATACAACTCTCTAGGAGGCGCAACATTGGACAAGCGACATGGCATATCGAGGACGTCAGGTCACCCATCGAAGATCCCTGGTACAACCCCTCCTGTAAAATTTATATTTCATTTTCAAATACTTGTAAACATTTTCTTTGGCAATTTAGATAATAAAGAGTTGTTGAGCAAAATATAAAGCCATTATACATGGTCTCTTTGTTGTCTTTTTGGCACATACTCTATTTTTGCCCTCTTCTTGTGAAACTATTTGGTACACATTACGATGCAACCGGCTAATATACCGGGGGCTCGAACTTAAAAAAAATCTCTCTAAGCACAATCGATTAGGCGTTCGGCGTCTCGGACTTCACTTTATATGCATTGGTTCTGAACTATGTCTTGGGTCAATAGTTGGGTTGCCCGACTCTTGTGCTTGCCCCTTTACATTCCGCTCGTTCGGCTAAAAGTGCAAAAGGAGAACCACTGCGATTGTATTTCTAGCTAGCCTGTTCAAGCACCTCAGGGGAGAAAGCCGAAAACCGACTGTCATAGTAAGCGAGAACCGGTCTGTGAATCCGAGCTTTAGTGTTATACTAAAAACCTCGTTAGAGGTTATTCCGTGTCATACGTTGGGTTTGGTATTCGTACAAACCATGTGATATCGGCTGTAGCCACGGTTCATCCGTCCATCACAAACCCATGAGGGCTAGTCATCAGCCCCCACATTCCTTTTTCGCGCTCCTATGGTAAGTGAAAGCAATAAAGCATTGTGGTCTGATTGCCTTGTACGCCTCACACTACCACCTTCGGGTACCGATAGCTCGGCTAAGGGTCACAGTGTGTAGGAAGAGACACCTCACGTAGCATCTATATGGGCCTGAAGCCGACGACTCGCAACTTTCAGTTCCAACGGCCACACAGGAGTTATAACAAATGCAAACATAAAATACATGATAAACCATGCATCATAGCCATAAAAGAATTAAAAGGTCTTCGGACATATTAAGCCGCATCTACTCATAAATTTTTTCTTTTGAACACTGAGCCTCTATTGCCCGAGCATCCTCCATAACTATGGAGAAGTATCGCTCAGGGCACCTATGCTCCTTTCCAGGAGGCGGAGGGGAAGTGGCTATCTTTCAGATCAAGCCCCGGCCAGTGCACCTTGGCCCTTGCAAAGGCCATCTGAGCTCCCTCGATACAGGAGGAATGCCTTAGTGTGTCAATCCAAGGCGAGGCGTCGCTCAGCTTCTGCACCATGCCAAAGTAGCTGCTCGGTAATGGCTCATTGGGCCATAGCCGGATACGGAGATCCTTCATAGCCAGCTCTGACATCCGATGTAGCTCCATCAACTACTTCAGCTGCTCAATGAGGAGAGAAGAGCGCTCGGAGGCTTCAAATTGTGCCCAAAATAGATGAGCTTCATCTCCTTCTCCCCACGAAGCATAGAACTGGTTCACGTCCACTATGCTCTTCTGGAGATCTGAGCAGGCACCTGAGGAACGCCACACTTGGCTGAGAAATGCGAACTTGCTATAACCGAGGACACGCTACAATAAGTACGGCTTACCATCCGTAATATCCTTAACTTGGCGGACTTGCTCTTTAGAAAACGCCTATCCACCCGCTCCTTTTGGAGATCAGATTTAAGGGTGGATAGTTCGGTGGCCTATTCCTTGCCTTTCTGCTCAAGCTCCCCGCACTTCTGGTCGGCGTCGTTGTGATCCTGTTGGATTTCCTCCACTCGAGCCTCGTGCTTGGCGCTTGTGGCTTTTAGAGTTGAAAGCATGGCAGCCGCCTGGTCGACCGCCACCTTCTCGTCCGCGGCCTCTTGCTTCGCCTTCTGCAGCTCGACCTTGAGCTTCTCAATTTCCTTCACCGAGGCTGTGTAAGCATCCAACATATAACCATACTACGTTGACAGTAAGAATCACTAGTGATGAAACATTCGGATATTACAATCCGACTTACCTTGCACCTCGTCGAATCTCTTGTGTAGAACATCAAGCTCATCTTCAAAGCTCTTGAGCTTCTGATTTAGCTCGTCTAGCTCGGCGGCATTAGCAGCCGCCGCCGATGAGAAGCCTACAAATAACGAACCCTTATCAGTTACATGGGTTCAAAACCTCCGAACTGTCATAAACATGACCCTATGTTCGGTCCTCTTAAGGGTTGTTAGAACATCCCAAACAAATATCGTCTCGTACATTGTCCGTACACTAATGTATGACTGACCCCCTGGTGACTTTTTCTAAACTCACCTAGGGCTCGGGGGCTGCTATATATATAACGATAGCGCAAATGAAATAAATTAGAGGCGCCTGATAGAGCCTCCTCCATGACCAGCCACCCATTAATCGGTGGCGTTGGTGGTGATCGGTTAGCCCGGTCTCCAACCGGGGATTGAACCGGTGGCTCCGGAGGTGTGGTGCTCTCCGGAGATGACCTTGGAGGGGACTGGACATCCTTTCGTCCGGTCTCCTCAGTGCCCGGGAGGGGCTCCTCCTCCCAGTCTTCGGCAGCCGATGCGTTAACCTCGGCCATGACGACGTCACCCCCACTGCTGGTGTTCGGCTCCAAAGGAGCCTGGTGGGATGACACCTCCACGACATCCTTCATGGAACCCGGAGGTGTGGGATGCAACGCGGTCCCACTCTCCGCTAGCTCGGCAGGTGGGGTCTTCCCATCCGAGACTTGGTCGGTGGGGAAAATGCATGGTGGGCTGCAGATCAAAAGGCACTCACAAGTTAATAACATTTACACCCTTGCCATAAATAGCTCAGGGAGTCTTCAAATTCTGATCTTCGAGCTGGGGGCTTGACCCTTAGTTCCTTTGAGGAACCTTCTCAAAGTCTTTGGACTCGGTATCCGAGTCCAAACTGTCATCGGACAAAATCAACTACGACCGACGCGCCCTCTTCGGGGCGGGAGGAGGTACGTTCTCTATAGCATCCGGTGGAGCTGCCCTCTTTCTTGTCAGGGGAATCACCTTCCCCCTCATCATCATGATCCTCCTCAAGATTAGAGGAGGCATGGGTTTTCTTGGCATAGCGTCCGGCTGGTCCTTGATGCGAAGACCTCCTCGGCCTTTCTTCTTCTTCTTTCTTTTCTAGCGTGTTGTAAGGCGCCACGACGAGCATCTCCGATAACAGCTTGGACCTGGGGTCCTCAGGCTGTGGTTCCGGGCAGTTGATGCCCGTGGCCTTGCTCAACCATTTCTGCAAAGATGATCGGAAAGGTGTTAGATTTTTCTTTCGTAATACGGAACCGATCAATTGAAACTATGTTATACCTAGGAAGGAGGGTTATTGGCATGTAGGCCCCTGCCCTCCTCCTTGGATGGCCAGTTCTCCTGAGATTTGAACAACGCCTTGCACAGTTTCTCTGGTGTGGTGCGGAAGAGCTGGCAGATAGTAGGCTCATCGTCAAGTCGATAAGCCCACATAGGAGAGTCCCGACGCTGATAGGGGAGGATGCATCGTCGAAGCATGATCTAGACCACGTTGGTCAGCTCGATCTTGCCTTTGATCATTGAGGCGATGCGCTTCTGCAGGTTGTCCACCTCCATATCCAACCCCCAGTCGAGGCCCTTTCGGAGCCATGAAGTCAATCTTGTGTGTGGGGGGGGGGATCTGAACTCAGCCGGAGTAGCTTGACCTTCTTCCCTTGGCTTAGTGATATAAAACCACTCTTTTTGCCAAGTCTTGATGGTGTCGATGAAGGTGTCGGACGGCCATCCGATGCGGGGGAGCTTGATGATGACCGCCCCGCTGCAGTCTTCGTGTTCACCTGCGACACACTTAAGCTTGATGTTGAACACCTTGAGCCATAGTCCAAAGTGCGGTTCGACCCATAAGAAGGCCTCGCAGACGATGATGAAGGCCGATATGTGCATGAAGGAGTTCGGCGGGAGGTCATGGAAGTCAAGTCCATAGAAGAATATGAGACCCCTGACGAAGGGTTGGAGCGGGAAGTGATATCTACTACACAACCTTCTTCTTGTAGACTTGTGTTGGGCCTCCAAGCATAGAGTTTTATAGGACAGTGGCAATTTTCCCTCAAGTGGATGAACTAAGGCTTATCAATCCGTGGGAGGTGTAGGATGAAGATGGTCTCACTCAAACAACCCTGCAACCAAATAACAAAGAGTCTCTTGTGTCCCCAACACACCCAATACAATGGTAAATTGTATAGGTGCACTAGTTCGGCGAAGAGCTGGTGATACAAGTGTAATATGGATGGTAGATATAGGCTTTTGTAATCTGAAATTATAAAAACAGCAAGGTAGTAAGTGACAAAAGTGAGCAAAAACGGTATTGCAATGCTTGAAAACAAGGCCTAGGGTCCATACTTTCGCTAGTGCAATCTCTCCTAACAATACTAACATAGTTGAATCATATGTAAATCTCTCACGCACGACAAAGAGTTCACTCCAGAGTCACAAATAGCGGAGAACAAACGAAGAAATTATTGTAGGGTATGAAACCACCTCAAAGTTATCTTTTCTGATCAATCTTATGAGCTATTCCTATAAGTGTCACGAACAACCCTAGAGTTCGTACTAAAATAACACCTTAAGATACACATCAACAAAAACCCTAATGTCACCTAGATACTCCAAGGTCACCACAAGTACCCATTGGCGTGATTATACGATATGCATCACAGAACTTCAGATTCATCATGTTCAATCCAACACAAAGAACTTCAAAGAGTGCCCCAAAGTATCTACCGGAGATTCAAGACAAAAACATGTCCCAACCCCTATGCATAGATTCACAAGGTCACGGAACCCGCAAGTTGATCACCAAAACATACATCAAGTGGATCAATAGAACATCCCATTGTCACCACGGATATCCCTTCGCAATACATACATCAAGTGTTCTCAAATACTTAAAGACTCAATCCGATAAGAAATCTTCAAGGGAAAACTCAATTCATCACAAGAAGATAGAGATGGGAAAACTCCATATGATTCAATCTATATTAATAAAGCTCGCGATACATCATGATCGTGTCATCTCAAGAACACGAGAGAGAGAGATCAAACACATAGCTACTGGTACATACCCTCAGCCCCAAGGGTGAACTACTCCATCCTCATCATGGAGACCACCGGGATGATGAAGATGACCTCCGGTGATGGTTTCCCCCTTCGACAGGTTGACAGAACGGGCTCCCAATTGGTTTTTCATGGCTCTGGAGGCTTGCGGCGGTGGAACTCCCGATCTTGGTTTCTTTTCGAAGGTTTGGGTATTTATAGGAGTATTTGGCATTGGTTCCACGTCCAGAAGGTTCTCGAGGAGGTCACAAGCTCGCGAGGCGTGGCCAGGGGGGGTGGTCATGCCTAACAGGCTTGTGACTCCCTCGAGACTCTTCTCCGGTATCTTTTTGCTCCAGCATTTTTTATATTTTCCAAAATATTCTTCGTAAATTTTTAGCCCATTCTGAGAACTTTATTTTTGCAAAAAAATGACACCATGGTAGTTCTGCTCAAAACAACGTCAGTCCGGGTTAGTTCTAATAAAATCATACCAAAACCATATAGAATTATTGTAAACATGGCATGAATTCTTCATAAATTATAGATACGTTGGAGATGTATCAGCATCCCCAAGCTTAATTCCTGCTCGTCCTCGAGTAGGTAAATGACAAAAGAAATAATTTATGAAGTGTGAATGATAGCATAGTGCATAAATTTGATCAATGATAATTCCAAACACTTTTTCTAGCATCATTATATATCATAAACAGCAGCTCATCTCATAAACCTTCTCATGACGAAATAACAAGCTATCCACATGTTAAAGTATAGACTAACAAACTATGCTTTCAGTCACCAAACAATTGCAATTCATCTTATTTGTAGGAAGGGTATATGTAAGAGCTTTGACTTAGCAAATTCCACATACTCAACTATCATATAGTCTTCCATGATTGCTAACTCTCAAAGCATATTTTTAGAGCAAATGGCATCCGTCAAACACAGAGAAAGATAGGGGCTTAAAGTTTCGCCTCCCAACTTAATTATCATATAGACAATTGTCAACAATAATAATTCACGATCAAATCTATTTGAATGGCCATATGTGCTTGGATCTTTTCCCACCACATGATGCTTGCCAAGAGAAAAAAAGTGAAATATAGGAAGTGGTGAAGATCACCATGACTCTTACATAAAGGTAAGTACTAGAAAGTAAAAGATCGGCCCTTCGCAAAGGGAAGCATGGATTTGCAGAGGTGCCAGAGCTCAAGCTTTTAAAATAGAGATGAATAATAATTTTGAGCGGTATGCTTTCATTGTTACCATAACAACCGAGAGATCTCGGTATCTTCCATGCTAGATACATTATAGGCGGTTCCCAAACAGAATGGTAAAGTTTTTACTCCCGCTTCGCCAATCAATCACACTCCACGACGAGTTGAATCCATGGGTACCGTCCATACCAACAACATTCCTGGGGGAGTTTTGTTTAGTTATTTGCATTTTTATTATTCGGGACCGAGGATCCCTATTACCAGCCACTTTCTCGTGAATGATAGTGAATCAACACATATCATGAGAATAACCCACCTAGCATGGAAGATACTGACATCGCCTAGTTACTATATGAGTGATTCAGGCATACAAAATAGAATATTATTTGAAGGTTTAGAGTTTGGCACATGCAAATTTACTTGGAACGGCAGGTAAATACCGCATATAGGTAGGTATGGTGGACTCATATGAAACAACTTTGGGTTTAAGGGTGTTTGGATGCACAAGTAGTATTTCTACTTGGTGCGAAAGTTTTGGTAGTATGAGGTGGAAGCAAGCACCACATGTTGGAGGATCCATAACAATGTAACTTCTATACAAATATACCCAAGCATAACTCATTACGTTGTCTTCCTTGTCCAACTTCAACTAATTTGCTCAAGTATGAAAATAATTAATGGGTATTCACAATCATATAAGATGTCCAAGATAGTATATTTATATGTGAAATCTCTCTCCCTTCAATATTCTTTCATGAATTGTTCAAGTGACCAATGCAGTGTTTGCTAACTTTGAATAAATTTTACCACCTATACTTATTATATGTGAAGTCACTACTCCCCATGGGATAAGCATATAAAACATATATAATTTCAGATTTATGATATTCAATTCATTCAACCATTTACTCACAGGATATAAGTGAAGCACGAGAGTAAATGACAAAACTACTCCAAAACATATAAGTGAAGATCAATGAGTAGTCAAACAATTAAGTAGATATGTGAGGACTTTCTCTCTCTCTCTCTCTCAATAAAGATTTTTAGATTTGAGTATTTTATTTGAACATCAAGCAAAAGAAAAATAGCACTCTGAATAAAATTTTAGGCTCAACATAGGCTAACCGATAGTTGAGGAAGAGAGGTGGGATGCGTAGCATCGTCAAGCTTAGATGATTGAGAGTTCTTGAAATATTTACTTGGGTTGCCTTGGGAATCCCCAAGATTTAGCTTTTGAATCTTGTCCAATCCTCTCATATCCCGGTTTCACCTATTCTCAAAAACTTCAACCACACAAAACTCAAAAAGAACTCGTGAGATAGGTTAGTACACATAAGAACAAATCAACACTTCATGTACTACCAAGAGAAGTTGCACAATAATTTTCAAACATTATCTAATGTTTACTATCATTTCCAAAATTTATATTTATGAATATATGCTATGGAAACTATAGGATAAGTAGATAACAAAACTATGACAGTAATCTGTCCAAACAAAACAGTCTGTAGAAATTTATGAAAACAGTGTACTTCTATAACTCAAGAAATTATTAAAAATTAGGAAATCCTATAAATTTAAATGAAATTACTGTGTAAAAAATTCAGAAACTTTCCATGTTCCAGTAAAATATGAAAATTCAAACACTACAGCAGAAGTTTCTGTTTTTACACATCACACATCAAACATGCAATTCAAGCATCCTAAAGGCAATTCTTGGAACTTTTTATTGAAAAACAAGATTATAAATAACACCTAACATATAAAAACAAAATGAAATGATGCTCCAAGCAAAACTCATATTATGTGACGAATAAAAATATAGCTCCAAGCAAGATATACCGATAGTGTTGAAGACGAAAGAGGGGATGCCTTCCGGGGCATCCCCAAGCTTAGGCCCTTGAGTATTCCTTGGGGGTGCCTTGGGCATACTCAATATTAGGTTCTTTTAACTCCTTATTCTCCTCATATCGGTATCTCACCCAAAACTTGAAAACTTCAATCACACAAAACTTAACGGAAGTTCATGAGAAGGGTTAGTGTATTAAAGATAAATCATTCACTTAGGTACTGTCAAGACAAGATTCATAATTGTTCCCACATGATACCTACTGTATTAAATCATTCCCACAATTTATATTACTCAATATAAGCTACAGGAACACTTGAAACAAGCAAACTATGCATGCAAAACAAATCTGTTAAAAACAGAACAGTCTGTAAAGATCTGAATGATCACCATACTTCCCTGGCTCTACAAATTCTGAAAATTAGGAAAACTCAAGGAATTTTCATATAAATGTTTTGGCAAAATTTCAGAATTTTTGACGCTCCAGTAAAATCAGATAATTCATATACTGGACGCACAACTTTCTGTTTTTGCACATAATCAAACAAGCAAGTACCCACACTATCCCAAAGGCTTTACTTGGCACTTTATTGAAATAAAAGGAATAAAACATGATTACTACAGTATATTAATCATGTGAACACACAAAAACATAAATCAAAAGTGTTGGGTTGTCTCCCAACAAGCGCTTTTCTTTAATGCCTTTTAGCTAGGCATTATGATTTCAATGATACTCGTATAGGAATAATAGTTGAAACATGCAAAAGCGCAGTAGAAATCTCATGACAAACACATTTAAGTATAACCCACTTCCTATGCATAGGGATTTTGTGAGCAAAAAATTTATGGGAGCAAGAATCAACTAGCATAGGAGGGCAAAACAAGCATAACTTCAAAATCTTGAACACATAGAGAGGAAACTTGATTTATTGCAATTCCTACAAGCAATGTTCCTCCCTCATAATAATTTTTAGTAGCATCATGAAGTAATTCCACAATATAACCACCACATAAAGCATTCTTTTCATGATCTACAAGCATAGAAATTTTACTACTCTCCACACAAGAAAATATCTTCTCATGACTAATAGTGGGAGTATCATAAAAGAGTTGAATACTACGAATTGGTTCCACACTAAAAGAGTAATATTCAGTAAAAGGATATTAATAATTATTACAAGTATCATAATATTAATCATCACTCTTTTTCATCACATAAGTATCATCACAATAATCATCATAAGTAGGAGGCATGGAATCATTATAACAAATTTGATCATACAAAGTAGGAGGAATAAAAAGATCACATTCATTAAGCATAGCATCCCCAAGCTTGGGAGAAACATTAATTGCAGCAAATAAATTCTCAAACATGTCGTTTTCATCAAACATAGCATCCCCAAGCTTGTGGCTTTGTATATCATAAACATAATCACTCTCATCATTAATAGTATGAATAACACCAATAGTATAGTAATTATTATCATCATCTTCCAAGTTGGTGCCATAAATATTTTCAAGATTATAAGAAGTATCATTATCTTCCCAATCATAATTATCACAACAAGCAATAGGCATAACAAAATCATCCTCAAGCGTATCATCTTCCACAACTATTTTGATTCATTCTCATGAGGCCTATCAATAATGGGAGCAACATTATTTGGAAGAGATAGCTCTTTACCTTTACTTTTCCTTATTTTATTATTCTTCACCACATTATGTGTGGGTTCATTTAATTCCTCCAAACTTATTTTTGAAGAGGTTGTTTGAATAAAAAGCTCCTCCTCGTTACCTGATTTCATAAGAAAAAATAGGAGGATATTGGGAAACGTCTTCCCCTTCATTAGTATTATCTTCATCTTCTATTTGTTTTCTTGTCTTTAAGTAATTGGCAATATAAGGATTCTAAATGCAATTTACCAAGCAATACATATAGATTTCATTGAGATCAAAATCAATCATTTTCATGAGAACCCAAGGTGGACCATCCTTAGTTTTACGTTTCATTTCTTCATACCACAAAAATAAACTAAGTTCATTATGATGCTCAAGGGTGATGAGGTTATCAAAGTTTTTGGACACAATTTGATCATGAAATGACCACTTTCATTGCAAAGTTCACAAGGACGGTGAGAAATATTAATTCTTTCAACACAAACATATATCCTCTCTTGCAACCATTTAGTTTCTAAATACTTGTGCCTCTTAAAAAATCTGTCTTCCCTTTTAGGCATGTATCGACAAACTCTATGTACTCCACAAAAATTGATATGCTTATAAGAAGTCTTTTTATCATGACTAGTGCAATCATAATTAGTACTATGGATATTCAAAGAATTCATACTAACAACATTGCAATCATGCTCATCACTCAAAGATTTAGTGCCAAACATTTTAATAACTTATTCTTCTAACACTTGAGAATTTTTTTCCTTTCCGTCATTTTCATGAAAGACATTAAAAAGATGAAGCATATGAGGCAACCTCAATTCCATTTTTTGTAGTTTTATTTTATAAAACCAAACTAGTAATAAAACAAAAGACTAAAAGATTCAATTGCAAGATCTAAAGATATACCTTCAAGCACTCACCTCCCCGACAACGACACTAGAAAAGAGCTTGATGTCTACTACACAACCTTCTTCTTGTAGACTCGTGTTGGACATCCAAGCGTAGAGTTTTGTAGGACAATGACAATTTTCCCTCAAGTGGATGGCCTAAGGTTTATCAATCCATGGGAGGTGTAGGATTTTCCCTCAAGTGGATGGTCTCTCTCAAACAACCCTTCAACCAAATAACAAAGAGTCTCTTGTGTCACCAACACACCCAATACAATGGTAAATTGTATAGGTGCACTAGTTCGGCAAAGATATGGTGATACAAATGTAATATGGATGGTAGATATAGATTTTTGTAATATGAAATTATAAAAACAGCAAGGTAGCAAGTGACAAAAGTGAGCAAAAACGGTATTGCACTGCTTGAAAACAAGGCCTAGGGTCCATACTTTCGCTAGTGCAATCTCTCTCAACAATACTAACATAGTTGAATCATATGTTAATCCCTCACGTGCGACAAAGATTTCACTCCAAAGTCACAAATAGCGGAGAACAAACGAAGAAATTATTGTAGGGTACGAAACCACCTCAAAGTTATCTTTTCTGATCAATCTTATGAGCTATCCCTATAAGTGTCATGAACATCCCTAGAGTTCGTACTAACACCTTAAGATACACATCAACCAAAACCCTAATGTCACCTAGATACTCCAATGTCACCACAAGTACCCATGGGCTTGATTATACGATATGCATCACATAATTTCAGATTCATCATGTTCAATCCAACACAAAGAACTTCAAAGAGTGCCCCAACGTATCTACCAGAGATTCAAGACGAAAACATGTGCCAACCCCTACGCATAGATTCCCAAGGTCACGAAGCCCGCAAGTTGATCACCAAAACATACATCAAGTGGATCAATAGAACATCCCATTGTCACCACGGATATCCCGTCGCAAGACATACATCAAGTGTTCTCAAATCCTTAAAGACTCGGTCCAATAAGAAAACTTCAAGGGAAAACTCAATTCATCACAAGAAGCTAGACAGGGGACAACTCCATATGATTTAATCTATATTAATAAAGCTCGCGATACATCAAGATCGTGTCATCTCAAGAACACAAGAGAGAGAGAGAGAGATCAAACACATAGCTATTGGTACTGTAACATCCCAAATTTTGGAATGTTATAATAAATATTAGAATGATTTTTTGTTTGATTGAGTGATTGAAATTTAGTGAAATTTGAAACTTTTGAAAACTTTTGAATGAGAGGGAATGACATGACTTTCCCCTTTTGTGATTTGATTTCAAATTCAATTCCATTTCAAATCAGTGAGAGAAGATAACATGACTTCTTCATAAAAAAGGAATTTGAAAAG
This sequence comes from Hordeum marinum, assembly GCA_022496015.1. NCBI lineage: Eukaryota > Viridiplantae > Streptophyta > Magnoliopsida > Poales > Poaceae > Hordeum > Hordeum marinum. The sequence continues at coordinate 285,680,480 of CM039677.1, read as the reverse complement.
TGGATTTTAAAATCTCCAAATTATTGTTTTGGAATTCTTTTCATATTTGGTTCCATTCTAAATTTTGAAAAAGAATTCAAATACCCTTGACAAGAAACATGAGAGGAGTAATATGACACTCCACACCAGGGTTATTTTTGTGAAGTATTTGAACCATAAAACTTAGGGGGTTATTTGAAAATTATTTGCAAAAAGAATTAAAAGCCATTTAGGCATTTTCTTAAAATAAATTTTATAAATATTTATTTTGGACGTGGAAAAATGTTCATATAATTGCATTTAATTCCCTGATCATTTTAGTATATAAGTCTTCATTTTTGGAAATGTATTGATGGCCATAAAGATGGTTTCCATTCTCCGTTATTCTATAAAAGGAAAATCTTTTATATTTGGAAAGCCCACCGCGGCCCACCTCCTTCGAACCGACCACCGACGCCACCCTCTCTCCCTCTCTCTCGCTGACAGTGGACCCCACCGACCGCTAGCGAAATCCTCGTGGTCACCTTCCTCCTCCCGCTCCCTCCATTCACTCCTGAGCAGATCTCGCCGGAGCCGTTGCGACCTCCCTCTCCTTTCCTTCCCCGCCCCTCCTGACTTCTCCTATAAATAGAGGAGCTCGGCCTCGTTCGATTTTGCAGCCTAGACCCCGAGCTCCCCTCGTCAGAGCGCCACCCATCACATCGCCGGAGTTCTGGCCACCACCGAAGCTTTGTGAGCACATGCCACTCACCACCGTCACCCCCACGCTCCTGTGGCCCCGCCCATCAACACCGGAGACTTGCCGCCGTCGCCTGGTGCCCTCGCCTTCGTCGTAGACCCTTCGGAACGCCGTGCCGATGCCACGCCGAAGCTCCGCCTCCACCCGAAGCTCCAGGAGCTCGAGGAGCTCGCCCCTGTCGTCCCCAGCCCCAACGGACGCCACCAACGGATGCCAGAGGTCCGTCGCTGTCGACAGGACCCCTCGGACGCCGTCCCCGACCACCGGAGCCACCTCCACGTGCACCACCGAGCCCCTGCCTCGCCGGAACCTCGCCGGAGTTGACCTCCACCTCGGTGAGCTTTTCCCCTCCGTCCGACCTGTTTGAACGACTCAGATTAGAAGCCCCGTACCCCTTCAGTTTAATTTAAATCAACCGGCCGGTTTTCTATTTAGTTAGTTAGACCGAACCGTTTTCTTTAAATATCGGCCGTCCGCTCGTTAGCACCCACACGCACACACCTCCAGCCAATCAGAAGCTGCCACGTCACCCCCTGTCCGTTAGAAACATTTTTCTTTTTCTGTTTTAAATTCAGCTAACAGAATAGTTCTGATTTTGTTTTCTTCATATCTTTTATGTTTTTAATTATTTTAATTTGATTCCTTTTGAATATTGTCAAAAATTGTATGTAGTTTATGTAGATATAAAGTTTGACAAAATTTGAATATTTAAAATTGATTTCAAACAGATTTGATTCAAATCTTATTTTCTGAATATCTTGAGTTTAAAAATAGATTTTAAGTTGATTCTTTTTGCTACTTGTCACTAGTGACCTTAGTTATCAGTAGGTAAAACTTTAGATTTTTTAGAAAATTTTAAATTAGCATTTGTTAACAAAACAGATTCTGTTTTAGATCTTTTTAGGTTTATTTATATTCCTTTTGTTTTAAATTGTTTTAAATTATTTTCTTTTATATTAGTGATAGATTTTATAAAGTTTTCTGTTAGATAACAGTAGCCCTTCAAACAAATATTATTTTATTAGTTGATTGCATGAAAATCAATTCTAGTTCAATTATAACTTGCAATTTGATTTTCATTGCTAGTTTGATCTACTATTTTAAATAGTTTCCACAAAGTGTTTTATAAGATTGATTTTCTATTAATCTAAGTTTAGACCAGAAACAATTTGTATTATAGTTGAGATTGTTTGTGGTTTAAACCAAGGATGACCTTGTTTTATATCAAAAGAAGAATCTTTATAAAAGCTTTTCAATTAGTTCTTTTTGCAAAACAAAGATTTATGAGAAAATACTTTCTGTTATTTATTTGCTTTAAAATTTGTTTTTCTTTTATTAACTTGGTGTTTTCTTGCTGATATGTTCTAGTAGTTAAAAACTTATGTTGCTAGAGTATTGTTTTCTTAGTTCCTAGTTGTTCTTTAAAAGTAATTCCTTTTACTAAGTAAATTATTTACTAAAATACTTTTGCTATATTTTTCTTTGTTTTGTTTTGTTACCTTTGAAAATAGGATCATTTGTAGAGAAAACCAACCCTTGGTTGTGTTGATGAAGTTTTGTTGTTTTGGGTTTTGTCTTAAGTATTTCCTTCATCACAACCTTGTTGCTTTTGGTTTTTGTGTTACTTTTGATTGGTAGAATTGATTGCTAGTATGATTGCTTACATGAATGCAATGTTTGATTATATAGATTTTCATCGGAGAGTGACGTATAGTCTATCAAGCTATTTCTGAGAGCGGTATTATTCTTCATCAACAGTACAAGCAAGTTCACTTTGACCATTTTGTTCATACCTATGTTTTATTGCATGTAGGGACATCATTCAACAAATCCCTCCCGTAGTGTTATTGAAATTCTTGTAGTTGAGTAGAATGCATGAGGTAGGAACCCACCAATTGTTACTAAAGCCCCGGGAACGTTAGTTATTTTTATGCTATGCTAAAGTAGATGGGGTCTGGCATGAGTGTTCATGAGTGGTGTGAGAAGGAGGACTCTACGTCAAGACGACAACTTCATGAAGGCATCTTCAAGTCCTGCATCGTCAAGACCTCAAGACATTCGAGACTCGAGAAACAAGTTTTCAATACACACTACTAGGTGAAGGATGGTTGATTGGGCATCCCTGGAGTAACCAATGGATGGCCGGATGCATGGAGAAGCGCCATGACATCTTGTGGAAAGCTTCACCCAGACTCAAAGAGACGGATGAATACTTCATGCCCGGAAGCTTACCTATGTAGCCACAAGTCATTATGGGCTCTGGCTTGGTTGATCTTTGTTGTGACTCTGGCTGGGCAGTGCTACGAGATGTAGTCGACGTTAGGAATGGATGGGCACTGACAGAGGTCAGGGAAACACTCTGAAAGACCATGTTTCGTTCATCCTATTCTCAAACAACCGGCAGTGCGAGGACTTACCAGGAGGGAACGAATCTTGTGGGTAAAGTACACAACACTCTGCAGAGTTAAACCTAATCGATTAGCCGTGTCCCCGATTACGGACAATTTGAGCTTCTAGACTTGGATCTATCTCTAAACTCTCAACACTGGACTGATAATTAATTGTGGGCAACCTATGATACTTGTGGGCATTGAGATATCGGTTGGCAGAACCATGTCATGTTAGGTAACTCTGAAGTGAAAACTCCATGATATTCCTTTGTTGTAGGAAAAGAAAATAAAACCATCTTTTCTGCAAAAACTCAGACATAGAGCCATAGAGCCTTATTGCATATAGAATAGTATTTATTCTTCTGTTTCTGCTATGGTGATCTTGCCGGTACATTCAATGTATTGACCTACACGGCTGCAACATCTTATGTTGCAGTTAAGCTCTACGACGGGTAAGAGTACGAATCAGGGTTACGGTCTACACTCAACCTGCCGTTGGTGTTTATTGGGACTCCACTCCCGTTGACTGTTTCTGCTGAGATGTTTTAAGGTATATATCAATTTTACGTTATTTACATGTGATTGCACTTTGATATATACATTGATGTACTGTGTGTGCCAGCATACTGATCCAGGGATGGCATAGAACACACAGAGGCTTGACTCGTTTTGAGTCGGGTCACTACAGGTACATACCCTCAGCCCCGAGGGTGAACTATTCCCTCCTCGTCATGGAGACTGCCATGATGATGAAGATGGCCTCCGGTGATGGTTTCCCCCTTCGGCAGGGTGCCGGAATGGGCTCTCGATTGGTGTTTTGTGGCTTTGGAGGCTTGCGGTGGTGGAACTCCCAATTTAGGTTTCTTTTCGGAGGTTTGGGTATTTATAGGAGTATTTGGTGTTGGTCCCATGTCCAGAAGGTTCCCGAGGAGGTCACAAGCTTGCTAGGCGCGACCAGGGGGTGGTCGCGCCTGGCAGGCTTGTGAATCCCTCGGGACTCTTCTCTAGTATCTTTTCGCTCCAGTATTTTTTATAAAATATTCCCTGTAAATTTTCAGCCCATTCTGAGAACTTTTATTTCTGCACAAAAATGACACCATGGTAGTTCTGCTGAAAACAGTGTCAGTCCGAGTTAGTTCTAATAAAATCATACCAAAACCACATAGAATTATTGTAAACATGGCATGCATTCTTCATAAATTATAGATATGTTGGAGACGTATCAAGAAGCTCGGTCCCTGGATGAAGTGGGGGACGAACACCACCCTCTCGCCGGGCACGGGAGTGGGAACCACCTGACGGCGTAGTGGTAGATCCTAACGGGAAGGTATCCGGCCTATTTCAGGTCCCAGATGTCCTGGTCGGTAACCGTGGAAGCCTCCCACTTGCTGTTGGAGCCAGAACCAGCCATGGCCGAGCTCGGAGGGGAGTTATGGAAGAACTGGATCTGGGCTCTGGAGGCTCAGGAGATTGGGGAAGCAGAGGATGCGAATGGGAAGCACGGCTATGCCTTAGGGTTTTCTTTCCCTTTTATGGGGCTAGTCACCGGTTAGCCTCCCTTTACTGCGTCATGAATCCCTCCACTTCCCAAGATGTGTGTGCCGTTATACGCGCATGGTTAATCATATCCCGTGTGAAACGGGGCATGATTTATGCATCAATGGATCGTGCTAATGGAAAAAACGACCTCAAACCATGAATCGAGTTTTTGCAACTAGCTTAGTGGTCATGGTGGGCCATGACCTTTCGTCAGAAAGGTTGTCAGGAAACACTGTTTGCTCCTTAACATTTGGCCTTCAGGGCTAAGCTATTCCTGGTGTTCGAGCAATCCACTGATCCGGAAAACTACATGTCATCAGAGGCCGAACTAAACTCCATCGATCACTGATTGGGGAGAAGAACTCGCCTCGCAAGCCGAAGACTCTAATCAAGCGAAGCTGGAGCCAAGACCCTTGGCGTTGTAGGCTAGTTCGGGGGCTACTGAGGGAGACCTGGTTTAAGGGGTCCTGGGGTGGCCGACCTATTTCTCATGGGCCGGACTATATGGGCCATTTACCGAGCATTGGATTGATCGAAGGCCCTGCCTCCAGGAATGAAGCTTCGAGAATCGTGGCGTGTCCGCCAAGATTGGAATAGTGGATAGGCATGTTTTTCCCATCAATGTGTAACCGACCATGTGTAAACCCTCGATACCCTCGGCGTCTATATAAGTCGAAGGGTTTACGCTGTAGAGGGGGACAACTCATCTAGGGTTTAGCTATTCGATCTTGAGGTAGATCAACTCTGTAACCTTCGTATCATCAATATAATCAAGCAGGGCATAGGGTTTTACCTCCATAGGAGGGCCGAAACCTAGGTAAACATCATCGCCTTCGTCCCGTGTTACCATTGATCCTAGTCTCACAGCTCGGAACCCCCTACCCGAGATCCACCGGTTTTGACACCGATAGTGGGATCGTGGGCGCACTCGATCTCACTACCTACTACTTGTGAGCTGCGTTGAGATTTTCCCCGAAGAGGAGAGGAGATGTAGTGCAATTTAGATAAGTATTTTCCTCAGTGAGAACCAAGGTTATCGAACAAATAGAAGAACCAAGAAAATTCGTTTCAACAACACCTACACGCACACCAAACACTTTCACCCAAGACGGGCAAGAGGGTTGTCAATCCCCTTGAACTCCTTACTTGCAAGGACTAAATCATGATAGAGATGGATATTGAAAAATAAAAATAAAATAAAAGTAAATAATATGCGTCAATGTATTTTTGGAGTTTTTTATTTATGTTTAAGTAGACTCGGGTGCCATAGTGTTCGCAAGAGGCTTCTCTCTTGAAAATAGCATACGATGGGTAGACAAATTAATATTGGGCAATTGACAGAACTGCGCATGGTTTTAACAGTATATTCATGACAGTGATCATGTATATAGGCATCACGTCCATAAACAAGTAGACCGAAATGATTCTACATCTACTACTATTACTCCACTTCAAGAGCGGTTCTATGCTTGCCTCTCTAGGTATTAAGTTCATAACAAATAGAGTAATGCTTGGAGCAAGGTGACATGATGTAGACAAAACAAGACAAGCAATATGTTCAGATCTCGTTGTTTTATCCTTAATGGCAACAACACAAACATGTGTCTTGTCCCCTTCTGTCGCGAGGATGTAGAGCACCGCAAGAGTGAACCCACTACAACGCACCACTCTCGTCGAAGATAAATCAATCTAGTTGGCCAAACCAAACCAAAAGATTAGAGAGAAATATGAAGCTATAATAATCATGCATAATAGAATTCAGAGGGGATTCAATTACTTTCAATGAAAAATTTGACCATAAATCCACAATTCATCGGATCCCAACAAACACACCACAAAAGAAGATTACATCGGATAGATCACCACAAAACTTTGTATTGAAGATCAAAGAGAGAGTATAAGCCATCTAGGTACTAGCTATGAACCTGTGGGTCTATGGTGGACTACTCACGCATCATCATGGAGGCAGCAAGGGTGACGCAGATGGCCACCATGGTCGATTCCCCCTTCGACAGAGTACCCAAAAAGGTCTCTAGATGGCCTCCCCTCGAAATAGAGGCTTGCGGCGGCGAAAAAAGTGTTTCGGGTGGCTCTTTGTTGGTTTCCCGATTTGAGAGAATTGATGGATGTGGAATTAGGTCAGACAGAGGCACGAGGGGCCCACAAGGCATCAGGGCGCGCAGTGATGCCTTGTCGTCTCCTCATGTCGCTTCATGACTTTTCCAGAAATTTCCTGGGTCTCTTTTGCCTAGAAAAAATCGTCAAAAAGATTCATAGCATTTGGACTTCGTTTGGTACAAATTTCCCAGAAAACCAAAAATATGCAAAAAACAACAACATGCACTTGGCACTGGGTTAATAGGTTAGTTCCCAAAAATGATATGAAATAGCATATAATTGCATATAAAGTATCCTGAATTGATAATACAATAGCATGAAACAATCAAAAATTGTAGATACGTTGGAGACGTATCACTACCCCATGACCCCAAGGGGTTTAAATGGAGGGGAGGGGGGAGTAGCCGAGGCACTAAGCCCTGTTTGCCCCTGCCACTCGTTTTCTTCCTCTAGTCCACAAGAACGTGCGTGCCTTGCAGACCAACCGCCACAACCTCGTGTGCCAGACCGCCTCCGCTCGGCCCCAATGACCTGTTGGGCAACCTTCTTGGCTCCTTTCTTGCCGCAGCCGATGATGGGAAGAAAAGACTAATTGGAGGGCACCTACGTGGAGGAGGACTTCGTCTCGCATTTGCATCACCGACGGAGCACGTAGAAGTCCGCATCCCCAAGGGAGAGCTCGTGCTGGCATTGTGGGACGGCAAGGTCGTCGTCTTCGCTGAGCATTTATCCCGCAGGGTTGGGCTACCCGTGAGCACCTTGTTCCATGCTTCCTCACTTTCTTTGGCCAGTAGTCGCACCACCTTGGGCCCAACTTCGTGCTTCCGTTGGCCGCCTTTGTGGCACTGTCCGAGGGATTCCTTGGGATCGTCCCGCCGATTGAGCTCTCATGTTGGCTACTCTACCTCAAGCCATAGATAGTGGAATACAAGGCAATGAGGACCAGGGAAATGGCCACCTATGGGGGTCCCTTCTCTACATGCGATGGGAAGACGGCTTCACCAAGATCCCCTTACTGGAGTTGGTCAAGACGTGGGAGAGGTCCTTCTTCTATGTGAAGAACATCGATCCGGCTTGCGACTTCATCAACTTCCCGCCCTTCATCAACACTCCCATAATTTCTGTTGGCTTTGATTTCCTTTCCATCAAGCCCCTTGAGGTCGAACTCGGCAATATCAACTTTAACTAGCTCCAACTCCTTTAGGAGATCTTTATTCTCTTGCCTAGAAGTCTGTATTAAACAACACAAAATTTTGTGTCAAACGAATGTAGATTCTTAATTCGACCACCCGTGCCTAAATTAAGGCTCGGGGGCTCTAGCTTCGCACATATCCATTAAAATCCATTAAAGAGGTACATTGACCCACTGATCACGTATTGCCACCTAACTAGTGGCTCGAGGGCTACTGCATTGACAATTCAATGCGGAAGATTCAAACTGCAAAACGGTTTCCGAGGAGATTACAATCCTCGGGTTGGTCGGCCGCACACAACCTGAGTCTCGGAAGCTATTGCGCACCATGTTTCCGTTCCTAAAAGTATGTTGTCGAGCAAGGACTCGATACTCATGCCGATCTCATGAATTGACGTGAGTCTTAGAGGCTACTGGGTTCAGCGATTTTATGCCATCCTTCAGGTGTTGATACATCTTTGTCGTATCTATACTTTTTGATTCTTTCATGCCAATATTATACAACTTTCACAAATTTTTGGCAACATTTTATATGATTTATTGGACTAACCTATTGATCTAGTGCCCAGTGCTAGTTCCTGATTGTTGCATGTTTTTTATTTCGCAGAATATCCATATCAAACGAAGTCCAAACACGATAAAAATTTATGTAGATTTTTTTGGAATATCTGTGAATTTTGATAAGTGGAATCAACGAAAGAGGAGGCCCACAACCACCACCACCCACCAGGGCGCTGCCAGGGGGCCCAACCGCGATCTGGTGGGTGCTTCCCACCTCGTACGTCAGTTGGAGCTCTCCTTAGGGTGCAAGGAAGATAATTTTTGGATAAAAATCCCCTCAAAATCTCAGCCTTATCGGAGTTACGAATCTCCGAGAATATAAAAAACGGTTTTTGGCGAGAAAACAGAAACGCGAAACATAAGAGAACAGAGAGGGAGATCCAATATCGGAGGGGCTCCCGGCCCTCTGCATCCATGGAGGCCATGGACTAGAAGGGGAACTCTCCTCCCATCTAGGGGGGTCCAATGAAGAAGAATAAGGAGGGGTATCTCTCCCCCTCTCTCCCGGTGGCACCGGAATGCCGCCGGGGCAAGGATCGTGACAACGATCTACATCAACAATTTTGCCGCCATCAACACCAACTCTCTCCCCCTCTTTGCAGCGGTGTAAAACCTCTCTTCCTCGCTGTAATCTCTATTTAAACATGGTACTCTACTTCATATATTATTTACCAATGATATTTGGCTATCCTATGAGTTTTGAGTAGATCTCTTTTGTCCTATGGGTTAATTGTGGTATGATGTTATTGATATGAGTTGCATGTTGATATGGTGTTGTCCTACAGTGCCCTCCATGTCATGCAAGCGGAGGGATCTTCGCTGTAGGGTGTTGCAATATGTTGATGATTTTCCTATGGTGGGTTGCGCGAGTGACAGAATACACAAACCCGAGTAGGTGGGTTATGGTGTATGGGAGTAAAGAGGACTTGATACTTAATGCTATGGTGGGTTTTACCTTAATGATCTTTAATAGTTGCGGATGCTTGCTAGAGTTCCAATCATAAGTGCATATGATCCAAGTAGAGAAAGTATGTTAGCTCATGCCTCTTACTTATTGCATATAACAAATATCTATCGTATCGTATACAGTTGCCTAGGGACAATATTTCTCTTCTATTACAATTTTTTTCTACGTCACTATTAACTTCCTTTTCTCACAAAGTACTTCCCGCAAAGTAGTTTCATACTAATTCTAGGTAAAGCAAGCATTAGCGTGCGTAGAGTTGTATCGGTGGTCGATAGAACTTGAGGGAATATTTGTTCTATCTTTAGCTCCTTGTTGGGTTCGACACTCTTACTTATCGAATAAGGCTACAAACGATCCCCTACACTCTTGGGTTATCAAGACCTTTTTCTGGCATCGTTGCCAGGGAGCAATAGCGTGGGATGAATATTCTCGTGTGTGCTTGTTTGCCTTATCACTAAGTAATTTTTATTTTCTGTTATTAGTTGTTTTATATCTTTAGTTATGGATATGGAACATGAAACACCAAAAAAATTAGTGGTAATTGCTACTCATGGAGATGGGGGACCTCCTAAAACCATCGATGCTAGTTATGTGCGAAGTATTAAATACTACATTGATAATCCTGAGAAAACCCCATTCAACTTGATAACGGGAGTAATTTTGGATCAACATGAATACTTTAGGGATTATCGCTTGACTCAAAAAGGGAAATTGTCATGGGTTCAAATTCATATGTTGCATTGGTGTGCTCGGGAGCTATGCTTGAGATATGATATTATTTGTTGCTCTAGGATGAATGCTCCACACCTTCCCTTTTCATGCGAATTTAATGATAATGAAACCTTAGATTCTTATGCTAATGGTATATATGATTATTTTGATGTGGAACGAATAGAAGAATTTGTTGCTTTTAAGGGTGCTTATGAAATTGCTTCTTTGTTTGAAAAGTATGATGATGTTTCTTACGAATCTGAAATTGTTTGCATACTTAAACATTGCTATGATAATTATGAATACAATGTTGATATTAATGAATTTCTTGAGAGAATGTCTGCTTCTTTGGAAGAGAATAATATTTTGCAGGGACCTATGGAAGAAGAAGTTGCTGGAATTGTGAGCTCATTGGATGAAAAAGATGAGGAGGAGCGCGAAGAACAAAAGGAGGAAGAGCGGATTGATCACCCGTGCCCACCTTCTAATGAGCGTAACTCTTCAACTCATACATTGTTTAATTACCCTTCGCACATACCGAAGGATGAATACTATGATGATTTCTATGATCCCTTGGATTCATTTGAAATATCCCTTTTTGATGAACTTGATGTTTCCTATGCTTGTGGCCATGATGCCAATATGAATTATGCTTATGGAGATGAACTTGCTATAGTTCCTTATGTTAAGCATGAAATTGATGCTATTGCACCCACACATGATAGTCCTATTATCTTTTTAAATTATCCTAACTACACTATATCGAAGAAGTTTGCTCTTATTAAGGATTATATTGATGGGTTGCGTTTTCCTATTGCACAAGTTGATTTTGATGAATATAATATGCATGTGCTTTCTGCTCCTACTTGCAATTATTATGAGAGAGGAACTACATCTTCACATATCTATGTTTCCAATACAATAAAATTGCAAGAAACTACTTATGTTATGCATTGGTCTTTACTTTATGTGAATGAATTGTTCTTGTATGACATGCCCATGCATAGGAAGAGAGTTAGACTTCGTTGTAATATGATACATATCACTTTTTTGATCACTACTTAATTACAAATCATTGCTAATTAAAATTGGCTTTGATATACCTTGGGATCTGGGTGGATCCATTACTTGGAGACAACTCGGAAGTTTTAGAGAGTCATTTATTTATCTTGAGTGCTTTAATAAATTTTTGTGCCAAGATTTGCCTTTAGGACGATCCATAAGATGAGTAAAAACAATGCTGAATCTGAAACAGAAACTTTGTTCCTAGTGCACGATTCTTCATTTTTTACCGAAACATGAGAATGAGCTTAAAATTTAACACAATATTGCTATACGAATTCTTTACATTGTCCTAATGTTTAAGAATTTTTGGATTTACAGAAGTATGGTTAAAGTCCAGATTACTACAGACTGTCCTGTTTAAGACAAATTCTGTTTTTGATGCATTGTTTTGCTTGTTTTGATTAAACTATCGATTTTATCGGTGGTGTAAGCCATACAAAAGTTATAATACAGCACGGATGATGCAAATGTAAAATATGATTTGGTTTGTAATATTACTTAAGGTAGTATTTTCTTTATTATACTAACGGATCTTACCCGTCTTCTGTTAAGTTTTGTGTGAATCAAGTGTTCGAAGATCGAGGAGGTCTCGATATGAGGAGAAGAAGGAGAGGCAAGAGTTCAAGCTTGGGGATGCCCAAGGCACCCCAAGTAAATATCCAAGGAGACTCAAGCGTCTAAGCTTGGGGATGCCCCGGAAGGCATCCCATCTTTCTTCAACAAGTATCAGTATGTTTTCGGATTCGTTTCATTTATGTGATATGTGCAAATCTTGGAGCATCTTTTGTATCTTCCCTCTTCTTTTATGCATCATGCTGGTATGAGATAGTCCATGGATGATTTATAGAATGCTCATTGCACTTCACTTATATTTTTTGAGTGTGGCTTTATAGAATGCTTCATGTGGTTCACTTATATCATTTGAAGTTTGGATTGCATGTTTCTCTTCACATACAAAACTGTTATTTGAAGAATGCTCTTTTGCTTCACTTATATTTATTAGAGCATGGTCTTTTGTAGAAAGAATTAAACTCTCATGCTTCACTTATATCTATTTAGAGAGTCAACATGAATTGGTCATTTGCATGGTTAGTCATAAAATCCTACATAAAACTTAGGGATCACTGAATATGATATGTTTGATTCCTTGCAATAGTTTTATGATATAGAGATGATAATATGTGGGATGTACTAGTGGATGATCATGTTTAGTAAGATATTTGTCTTAAGGTTTGTGATTCCCGAAGCATGCACATATGGTCTCCTGTTATGCTAGGAAGTTGGAGCACAATATATCCTTGATTGCCTATCTTTGTGTGAAGGTCGGGGGTGCGCGATGGTTAACTCCTACCAACCCCCCCCCCCTAGGAGCATGCGTAGTAATACTTTGCTTCGAGGGATAATAAACTTTTGCAATAAGTATGTGAGTTCTTTATGACTAATGTGAGTCCATGTATTATATGCATTCTTACCTTTCCGCAATTTTCTAGCCTCTACGGTATCGTGCATTGCCCTTTCTCACATCGAGAGTGGGCGCAAACTTAACCGACGCATCCAAACCCCATGATATGATACGCTCTATCACACATAATCCCTATTATATCTTCCTCAAAACAGCCACCATACCTACCTTTTATGGCATTTCCATAGTCATTCTGAGATATATTGCCATGCAACTTCGACGGTTTTTGTTTTGATGACTTGAGCATTCATTGTCATATTGCTTTACATGATCGTAAGATAGCTAGCATGATGTTTCCATGGCTTGTCCGTTTTTTGATATCTTTGCTATGCTAGATCACTACACAACATTCATATAGAGTCATACTTTGTTCTAGGTATCGAGTTGTAATATTGAGTTATAAGTAAATAGAAGTGTGATGATCATCATTAGAGCATGTCCCAGTGAGGAAAGGATGATGGAAACTATGATTCCCCCACAAGTCAGGATGAGACTCCGGACGACAAAGAAAAAAAAGAGAAAAAAGAAAATAAAATAAAATAAAAAACATGATGAGAGACAAAGAGAGAAGGGACATGCCAATTCCACACTCGTGCTTCAAAGTAGCACCAACTTTTTCATGTTGAGAGTCTCCTATGTTTTTACTTTCATATACTAGTGGGCATCTTTCATATAGAGTTAGGTTGCACGCCCACTTAGTTTTCATATTGAGCTTTCATAAACTTATAGCTCTTAGTGCATCCATTGCATGGCAATCCCTACTCCTCGTATTGATATCTATTGATGGGCATCTCCATAGCCCGTTGATACGTTGAGTTGATGCGAGACTTTTCTTCTCCACTTTTACCCCTTTGAAACCTACCACCATATTCTATTCTACCCATAGTGCTATATCCATGGCTTGCGCTCATGTATTGCATGAAGTTCAAAATGCTGAAGCGCGTTCAAAAGTATGGACCAATTGCTTGGCTAACACCGGGGTAGTGCATGATTTATACTTAGTGTTAAGAAGACAGAGCATGACAAGGCTATATGATTTTGTAGGGATGGCATTCTTTAGCCTTGATATTTCGAAAGACATGATTGTTTATTGGGATGCCTGAGTATTAATGTATTTATGTCAAAACTAGACTATTGCTTTGAATCACTTGTATCTTAATATTCATGCCATGATTAGATATATGATCAAGATTATGTTAGGTAGCATTCCACATCAAAAATTATCTTTTTTATCATTTACCTACTCGAGGATGAGTAGGAATTAAGCTTGGGGATGTTGATACGTCTCCGTCGTATCTATAATTTTTTATTGTTCCATGTCAATATTATACAACTTTCACATATTGTTAGCAACATTTTATATGATTTATTGGACTAACCTATTGATCCAGTGCCCAGTGCCAGTTCCTATTTGTTGCATGTTTTTTGTTTCGTGGAATATCCATATCAAACGAAGTCCAAACACGATAAAAATTGACAGAGATTTTTTTGGAATATTTGTGAATTTTGAGAATTGGAATCAACGAAAGAGGAGGCCCACAGCCGCCACCACCCACCAGGGCGTGGCTAGGGGGCCCAACCGCGACCTGGTGGGTGCTTCCCACCTCGTACGTCCGTTGGAGTTCTCCTTCGTGCGCAAGGAAGCTATTTTTTGGATAAAAATCCCCTCAAAATCTCACCCCGATCGGAGTTACTGATTTCCGGGAATATAAGAAATGGTTTTCGGCCAGAAAACAGAAATGCGAAATAAAAGAGAACAGAGAGGGAGATCCAATCTTGGAGGGGTTCCCGCCCCTCCGCCTCCATGGAGGCCATGGACCAGAGGGGGAACTCTCCTACTATCTAGGGGGGAGGCCAAGGAAGAAGAAGGAGGAGGGGGCTTTCTCCCCCTCTCTCCCGGTGGCGCCGGAATGCCGTCGGGGCAAGGACCGTGATGGCGATCTACATCAACATTCTTGCTGCCGTCAACACCAACTCTCTCCCCCTCTTTGCGGTAGTGTAAAACCTATCTTCCCCGCTGTAATCTCTATTTAAACATGGTGCTCAACTCCATATATTATTTCCCAATGATATTTGGCTATCCTATGATGTTTGAGTAGATCTCTTTTGTCCTATTGGTTAATTGTGGTATGATGTTATTGATATGAGTTGCATGTTGATATGGTGCTTGATAATCCCCAAGTGCAAGGAATCATCGTAGCAATTTCCAAAGGTGAAAGTGGTAAGTATGGAGCGTCGAACCCACAAGGAGCTAAAGGTAAGATCAATATTCTCTCAAGTCCTATCTGCCACTAATACGACTCTACGTACATCGCACATTGGCTTCCATCTAGAAACGAGAAATAAAACTACGTTGTAAGTATGAAGAAGATAAATTTGCATGATAACGGAGAACTGAAATATTAAAATAGGTGTTGTTAACATAATATTACAATATATTACAAATAGCGAGTGTGGAATAATGATGGGTTGGTGTGCGGAATTATCCTAGCCAATTGTTAACAAGATCAGAAATCATTATTGCAATTTTCTATGAGGGAGAGGCATAAGCTAATATACTTTCTCTACTTGGATCATATGCACTTATGATTGGAACTCTATCAAGCATCCGCAACTACTAAAGATCATTAAGGTAAAACCCAACCATAGCATTAAAGCATCAAGTCCCCTTTATCCCATACGCAACAACCCCCTTACTCGGGTTTATGCTTCTGTCACTCAAGCCACCCACTATAAGCGAATCATGAATGTATTGCAACACCCTACAGTGGGAATCCTTCACGTGTGCACGGCACGGAAGGCACCATAGGACATAACCAAAATAAATATACAACTCAATCCAATCTAGATCATCAATCAACCCAAAGGACAAAATAAATCTATTCAAAACATCATAGGATGGCAACACATCATTGGATCATTATATGTGGCATAAAGCACCATGTTCAAGTCGGGGATTACAGCGGGGTGCGGGAGAGTGGACCGCTTAAAGGAGATGAGGATGGTGATGAAGAAGGTGATGTTGATGAAGACGATCACCGCGCCGATAGTTCCCCTGATGGCACTCCAGCACCACCGGGAGAGAGAGGGAGAGGTTTTCCCCCTTGTGCTTCCTCCTCCATGGCCTCCCCCCTCTGTGGGGAGAGGTTCTTCCTCTAGTCCTTGGCCTCCATGGTGTTGATGGCCCCTCCGGGACGATGAAGATGGCCTCCGGTGATGGTGACCCCCTCCGGCATGGTGCCACAGAGGGTCAAGATTGGTTTTTCATGGCTTTGAGGGTGTGCGGCGGCGGAACTCTCGATCTAGGTCTCTTTTTGGTGATTTCTGGATTTATAGGAATATTTGGCGTTGATCTCACATCAAGGAGGGCCACGAGGCGGTGGCAAGCCTGCTAGGCGCGGCCACCCTCCTGGCCGCCTCCTCGTGGCTCTTCTGGCCCAGCTCCAATGCTTCGGAGGTCTCTTTTGGTCCACAGAAAATCATACAAATTTTCAGCCCATTTCGAGAACTTTTATTTCTGCATAAAAAACGACACAATGATAGTTCTGCTAAAAACAGCGTCGGTCCGGTTAGTTCTAAAAAAACCATACCAAAATCATACAAAATTATTGTAAACATGGTATAAATACTTCATAAATTATAGATATGTTAAAGATGTATCAACATCCCCAAACATAATTCCTGCTCATTCTCAAATAGATAAATGATAAAAGAAATAATTTATAAAATGTGAATGCTAGCAAGTGCATAAATTTAAATAATAATAATTTCAAACACTTTTTGTAGGACACCAGGCCCAAACAAGCGGCCAATACGGCCGTACCCGGACGCACAGTCGGCCGGTAGCGTGTGGCCGGCCCCTTGCTTGACCCCTCTTCGCCTTATCCCCTTCCTCCCCGCAGCCCCGAGAGGCGGTAGGTCCAGACCGACACCCCGGGCTCTCATGCCCACAGCCCACAAGCCAGCGACGCCTAGCTACGTGGCCCCACAGGACACGTGGAGCTCGCGCGCTGCTCCGGTTCTTGCTACAATAACAGTTTCCCCCGCTTCCATTTCCTCCCTCCACTGCGCTGCCCCCATCCGGCGAGAACTCGGCGCGTTCGTTAATCTCGCGTCGACGCGGCGGGATTAAAACCGTGGAGCTGAACCCTAGCGCCGGGGGTTTGGGTTTAGCTGGCGGCTTCCGTGGCGGCTCAGCGGCGGTGGGGTAGGTGAGAATTCGGCGTCCGACTATGGCGTCGTTTGTTTCCATGCTTCTTTGTGGGGACTCTCTGGGCGGTGCTGCGGGGTTAGTTGGGCCACTGTTCCTTTTCCCCAAAGCCCCTGCTTACCTTATTTATCCGCTTTTGCTGGGGTAATCTACTGCTGCTACTGTCTGTTAATCCGATATAATACGTATTGATTCATCGGTGAGGTTTTCGAGGTCGCTTTGATCGGCTCTTGGTTCACTGAGCTAGGATTGGGTTGCGATTGTGCTGTTCATTTATTTGGATTTTTTTGTTAATTCAGCTGGCCTGCTGGAGAGTCGGGGTTCTGTCGTTCGGGTAGCTGCAGGACTGATGCTTGCTCCATTTGTTACCTTCAGTTTCGATTGATCTATTTTATTCCGGATTCGGTTTTTGGTCATCTAGGATGTAATGGGTGCATCATGCATGATTAATACTCCTTCCGTTCCTAAATATAAGACCTTTTGGAGATTCCACTATGAATTACATACGGATGTATATAGACATAGTATAGAGTATAGATTCACTTGTTTTGCTCCATATGTAGTCCATAGTGAAATCTCTAAAAGGTCTTATATTTAGAAACGGAGGGAGTATTAAAAAAAACTGTAATGGTAAAGTTCTGCTCCTAAAACTGTATGATATCTTTCATGTCGCAGAATGAAGTAGAAGCTGACTAATGAAGTAGAGGCATACCCCGCAAATGGTTGACGTGGTGCAGCTGTCAGTCATTCAGAATCAAGATTGTGCAGGCTCAGATATCCCTTCGAGTCCACAGGGACAGGGGAGTGATAGTTCCAGTTTACACCGATCATGGGTGGCGTCTGTTCAAGGAAGCAAAGCCAATTGGTGGAGGAGGACGACTCTCCCCAGACACCGACGAGGTTCTCAAAGAGCAGCAGCTTGAAATGGCTGCTGCTCACGCTGCCCCGCAGCAGCTCCGATGTCTCCCGCAAGGGACCAGGGAAGGGCCCTGGCCGGTGCCCGACACTAATGGAGCTCTGTGTGGCCAGAGTCTGCAAGGTAGTTTTGTGGGCGTATGTGTTTTGCTTTGCTGAATGCTGAGAAATGCCACGTTTTTGTGTGATGACGTCAAATGCATATGCAGGATATCAGTAAGTATTCTACTCTTGGTATGCTGCCGAGTGATCTCAGCCAGCAGATTTTCGATGAACTGGTGGACTCGAACTGTCTCACGGAGGAATCGCTTGGAACCTTTCGGGATTGTGCGCTGCATGTAAGGTTTCCGTTGCCTATGCTTTCTTACAAGTGTGATGCTCAATTTAGTCTCATAAGACACTGAACAATAAGCCGGTGGTCTTGATCAAGAAAGTAGTAAACCAGATATGGTTCCATCACACTTAATACTTCTATGTAAAATTAAAGTTATTGATTACTTTAAGTGCTCTTTTCTGCTTCCGATATAATCAATAACCTCCTTGTATTGGGATCATCTGACACTGAAACCTGATATTTAGAAATGACAAGGCAACTTCTCAAACCTAATAAATCTTACTTACAAAATATTCTGAATACTATATTTTGATACAGAGTTTTGTCTTCGCGGGTTAACTGCTTCTTGTATTTCACTATCAGGACATTTGTATGGGGGAGTATCCTGGAGTTAAGGATGCCTGGATGGGAGTAGTGGCTTCACAAAGGCAGTCATTGTTGTCCGTTGACATTTCTTGCTCTGAAGTTACTGATAGTGGCTTAAATTTTCTTAGTGACTGCTCAAACATGCAAAGCTTGTCATGTAATTATTGTGATCATATCACAGAACATGGCCTTGGAGTTTTGTCAGGTCAGTGACAGACTGCTTACCGGACTCTCATGTAAATGTCTTACTATTATATGGGTTTGAGTATGAGCTTGCAGCTGTTACAAACGCTGCAAGCCTAATCAATTAAATCGGAGCAGGTTTTGGAATTGTTGTTTGATAAATTTAAACTCCCTTTATGTCGATAAGCCCAACTCTCCCCTGGCTTATGGGCTTATGCAAGCCCAAGATTTCACTTCCAATGGAGAATAGTATTCTATCCTTACACCATTTAAGTTGTTATTTATTTTGTTATACATTGGATTTACAGGTTTCTCAAACTTGACATCTTTAAGTTTCAAGAGAAGTGACGGTGTTACTGCTGAAGGAATGAGAGTGTTTGCAAATTTAGTTAATTTGGCAAATCTTGACCTTGAGCGATGCCTGAAGATTCATGGTGGCCTTATTCATGTGAAAGGTATCACCCTTCTGAACATCACATTTATTCACTTACCGCTGTAGGTACCTAAAGTTTTGAATGTGATCCTTCTGTTTTGGAATGTCATGATGGCCTTTGATACCACACTATTCTTGCCCTGTCTTAATTTTGACAACCTTTTGAGTTGTTGATATTGGTATTTGAGCAGAAATGATCGTTTTCAGGCCTGAGAAAGCTGGAGACACTTAATATGAGATATTGTAACTACATTACGGATTCAGATATCAAGCATTTAGCAGGTAACAGAATAATCTATTTATTTCCTTTGATATTCTCTGCTTTGGTACGCCGTCTGTCAGACTTAGACCCGTTCTCTGAATAAGAAGTTTCGTAATTTTAGAGAGCTAAAATTTAATAAATCTACACCACATATCCCATCCCTGGAAATTTTGACAAGCACTTCCCATTTGCAGATCTCACAAATTTGAAGGAACTGCAATTGTCTTCTTGTAGAATTACAGATCTGGGTATTTCTTATCTTAGAGGTAAACATGACTATAACCTGCCTCTTTCCTAGTTAGAATTTGGTGCTTTAATTTTGAGTGTTGGAATGATCCAAGGATTATTCTATGGGTCAATGCATAATCTGTATTTAACTGCTTGACGTTGATCTTATCCAATGCTTATGCGTTTACACTTTATCTGTTTTCTGTAGGCTTGTCAAAGTTAACTCATCTAAACTTGGAGAGCTGTCCAGTGACCGCTGCTTGCTTGGAAGCTATCTCAGGTCCTGCAACTTTGCACAACTTTCCTAATAATGGCTTGTACCTTGATTTTTTTTGTGGGAAAAACTTCCGGTCTATTTAAGGTAGTACAAAAAACACTAGGAGTAAAAAATTACATCCAAGTCCGTAGACCACCTAGCGACGACTACAAGCACTGGAGTGAGCCGAAGGCACGCCGTAGTGAGGACTACAAGCACTAGAGCGAGCCGAAGGCGCGCCGCCATCATCGCCCCTTCCTCATTGGAGCCAAGCAAACTTTGTTGTAGTAGACAGTCGGGAAGTCCTAGTGCTAAGGTCCCACGGGACCAACACACCAGAATAACAACCGCCGCCGATATAAAGAAGCATAGATCAGAAGGAAAATAATAATTTGCTTCTGTAGGATTGGCTTCACTTGCTTCTGTAGGATTGGCTTCACTGATGTTGTTGAATTTGTCTGTAAATATGCAAGGCAATTACATTTCATCTTGAAGACATTAAAGTGTATAAATATAACCTTATGCATCATTTGCTTCTGTAGGATTGGCTTCACTGATGTTGTTGAATTTGAATCGGTGTGGCATATATGATGAAGGCTGCGAAAGCTTTGATGGTAAATGTTGTGTTCTTGCTAACTATGAATCTATGATGCAGCAATGCAGTTTCACAATAAGCAAGCACATGTGTTAACGAAAACAGTTATGAATCTTTTGTTTGGTCGAACTAGCAGTTTCAAAAAATTATCGTGTGGCCCTTTTTAGAAATGCTTCTTCTTTTCGATGCATAAATAGTTTAGGTCCTCCTTGAAAATTCACAGTACATGCAAACCCGTGTGTGTTTTCACACATGTAAGTTCCAACATTAAATGTCCTTTTAATCTGCCATTTCTGTGCTACGCAAAGAGGACTCAGGTTCTCCTTTACTTTGTTAAATATCCACCTTAACTGTTAAGCCGAGAAAGTTTTCTCAATACACCTCGCTTTGTTAGCACTTGATATGTATTGTCATGATAACTACATAGTACTCTGCAAATTCATGTCATGTTGTTGTCTTATCTCTACTACTTGAAAATAATGTAAGGTTTCATGTTTCACTTCTCTTCCCACCACCTCTTCATCCAACCTTCCCTGTATGATAATAAATTACCTTAATTTACTTACCTTCTGAACCAATTGTACTTTAATTTACTTGCCAAACTTCTCATCAAAATATAAGGTAAATCACGGGCAGAATTTGATAAACATTTATATTTATACAATCGCATCAATATGGTCAGGTAAATCACAAGATAATCTCTACTAAAAAATAATGTAAGTTTCCATGTTTCACTTTTCTTCTCACCACCCCTTCGTCCAACCTCCCCCGTATGATAATCAATCACCCTAATTTACTTACCTTCGGAACCAATTCTACTTTAATTTCCTACCAGTACCAAACTTCTCATCAAAATATATGGTAAATCACATGCATAATATAATAAACATTTATTTGCACAATTACATTAATATGGTCAGGTAAATTACAAGATAACATACTAGAATATTTGTACCCTGTTGCAACGCACGGGCATTGTCCTAGTTCATTAAAATGCTGCTGCTTTGCAGATCTTAAAAAATTGAAGGTCTTAAATTTGGGCTTTAACCATATTACAGATGCATGTTTGATGCATCTGAAAGGTATGACTATGTTGTTTAAATTTATCTCATATTCTTCAGTTTGTTATGTTCACATATAGAATGTGTAAGCATTGGAGTCACATTTGCTGGTTTATCTATGCAACACTTCTAGCTCGATTTTGCACCCCGATATCACCTTATTAGAATATCCAATTGTGCTTCTTCTTGTAATGGCTCGAGTACGTATGTTTGGAAGGAAAAATGGGCATGGTGCCGTTAATGGTTATCTTATAATGAATTAATGATGAACATGCCTGGAAACACTTGATATTGTTGATAATAAAACATGAAATTGACAAATTGTTGGTGGTTGGTTCGATAGCTGAAATGTTAGGGAATAGGGATATTTGTCCACTAATAAGCACAGTATTCTGCTGTACTTCATATATGTCTCTAAATTAAATGTGCATCACAGACTGAAAAGACAAGATAAGAAGCAAGGCATGGGTTTTCCTTGTATATTGGCCATCATACTAGGCGCCGTAGACTGATGACCTCACTTATTCTATTTTTGCTGCCTGAATAAATACATCAAAGCTAGACAATCATTTTTGATTTGCACGACTTTTATGCGGTATATAAACCTAGCTGTGCATTTTTTCCTTCTAGGATTAATCAATTTGGAGTCCTTGAACCTGGATTCATGCAAAATCGGAGATGAAGGTCTACTACATCTGAAGGGTGGGTTATTTTCTTACCAGTCTTCAGGCTTAGCATTTGTGAAGTACCCCCTCTGTAAATAAATGTAAGACGTTTTAGACACTTGACACAAATCTCTAAAACGTCTTTTATTTTTTTACCGAGGTAGTACGCTCGCAGTCTTCTGTAGGTGCTTGATCTCAAAATTGGGTTATATTTAATAAGTTGATTTTGTAAAAAATTTATCCCTTGTGGTTGCCTTGATATTAGCGCAGAATTAGCATCAGTTAGATGCTTTTGACTGCACCTTGGTACAAACACTTTATTTAGCTAAATTGTTATGCCGGCTTGTACTTGTGGTTGTTTTAGAGTATTACTACTTGATTGTAATCATGGGGTAATATTGTTCTCTTTTATGCTTACGAGATCCTGTCCTTGTATTAATGTAGGCCTTGTGTTATTGAAAAGCTTGGAGCTTTCTGACACTGCAATTGGAAGCAACGGGCTCCGGCATCTTTCTGGTTTGTCTTAACTTTCGTTCTTAAGAAGTTATCTGCAGTTGTTTTGTTTCCCCCCGTTCGGCTATTACACAGGCACTGGAGACATCCTATTCACAAAGCTGTTCCATTTTGCAGGTCTTCGAAATTTGCACAGCATAAATCTCTCATTTACATTGGTCACAGACACTGGCATGAAGAAGATCTCCACGTTGAATTCACTGAAGTCAGTTAATCTTGACAATCGCCTGATAACTGATGTTGGCTTACAAGCACTGACAGGTATATATCACATGATACAATTGGCACATAACCCTGTGTTAACTCATTGAATTGGAATGATACTAATGCTCAGTAGTGATGCGAGACTGCTAGTTGCCAGTTGCTGGGGCAGTTCTGCTTTTCACTATGGCATGCTTGTTGTGGTTTTCTCTGTTGTCTCATATGGGCCTCGTGTGCCATTTGTGTTCTCTTTTGTGCTTGATATTTCATATTAGCGAACTTGGTGGTTACATAAGATTTGTGATACAAGGAATAGCATAATTTTGCAGTATGCACTTAATCTGGTCATGAATTCTGGTTTCGTCATTACTTGATATGTATAGAGGTTTGATCCCTGGAGGTAAATACAGGTCTTACTGGGTTGACTCATCTTGACCTTTTCGGAGCTCGTGTGACTGACCATGGGACAAGCTTCTTGAGATGTAAGAGCACACCTCCACGATTATTTTCACGTTGTTGTATTGGTTACGCTAGCCTGCATTTGTTGCAACCACTTGTATGACGACTTGTCTTACTCTGCTGAACCTAGCTAATAGTTGAGGTTATATCAGAAACATAGAGCCAGCTACTTCTCTTGGATCTTGCTTTTAAGCATTGCATGGCCCAATTCTAAGACCATTTAGCAGAAATATCATTTGAAATTATGCGTAACTTTCTGGGCTTCAGCGTGTGAGCTCACCCTCTCCCTGGCATATGATTTATGCTGTATCAGATTTTAAGAATCTCGAGTCCCTTGAAGTATGCGGCGGGTCAATCACTGATGCTGGAGTGAAGAATATCAAGGACCTCAAAGCTCTGACGCTCCTCAACCTTTCACAAAATGCTAAGCTGACAGACAAAACCCTGGAGCTGATTTCTGGTACTATTTTGTCTTCCCGGCCTGTCAACATGGCATCTGCTTGTACGTGCTCATATCTGATGGATCTGGTTTTTACAGGCTTGACTGCTTTGGTCTCCTTGAATGTCTCCAACTCTCGGGTGTCCAACGCCGGTCTCCGTCACCTGAAGGCGCTGCAGAACTTGCGCTCGCTGACACTGGATTCGTGCAGGGTGACAGCGAATGAGATGAAGAAGCTCAGGGTGACGGCGCTCCCCAATCTGATAAGTGTTCGGCCTGAGTAGTCTCCATGGCGCGGACGCGACTGAGCGTCTGATCGAGCCCCAAGACCGTGGCTCCGCAGGCCCGTGCCCGAGTTTTTTTCTCTGTTATTTACGCAGGTTTTCTCTCTACTGTAAGTTCTTCGTTTGAAGTGGCAAAAATCATATTTCTTCTTTTGTTCCAACACACTGCCCAACCAGGGACAGGAACAAAATTGTAAATTACACGCTTCCTCGCCATATGGGTCGCCATGTGTGGTCATTACGTGTAACTAGATGACCCGTTTAGTCATTGGTGCAAAGATCAACTGAACCCAAGAAGCCAAATAAAAATATATTTCACGAATGACCCGCAAAAGGCAAAAAAATAAAATGCACCTGAGAACTTAGGCGAATTATTTAAAGGATGTTTTTTGTGGATTGTGTGCAAGTGTTTATGTTTGTATTTTGTCTGTATTTGCCTTGTATTTACCAACAACAAACAACGATAATCGTTGATCATGTCTTTCTTTGACGATACATAAGCCATTTGCTTTGAGCAGGTGAATTGTATCTAAGACAAACATGGTTAAAAGCAATAGTCTATCAATTTGCCATTGGAACAATGATACATAAGTATGCAAGCAAACAATCATTACCTTTTAAGAATATAAATGTTGAACGTCGTGATTCCATACCAATTATTCATCAAGCATATTATAAGAACATAGCACACTAAGTCTTTATCATAGCGACAGAAATAAAACAAAACATATTAGGCTTGGGCCAGGCATATAAGCTACACCTGTCTCGAGACAACTACTAATCCCTATGCTATACTTGAATGTGAGCTTGATTTTTGGCACTTAAATGACAAATAGAATAATGATGGAGGTTTTATGAAAAGTGAAAAATTAAGAAGGTCTCACACCAATGCAAGGCCTTTAGAATTGATATCGGTGCAAGGAGTAATGATTATCATCCAACAGATGCACTAGAGCTATAGGTTCCCTTTATACCATATGCAACAACTCATAAGGATATGAGTGTTGTTGCCACATCATACTTGGAGGAGTTGTTCAAAGCCGACAACTCTTTGAATGGTGAATCAATTCTCAATCTATTTGAGCTCGGGTTGGGGAGGTTGAAAATCAAAGGTTATGTGCCAATTTTAGTGATGAAGAGATTGTCAATGCCATCTTTCAGATAGGGCCTTTTAAAGCCTCGGGATTGGGTGGGTTCCCGACACGTTTCTTCCAATAAATGGGGACACGGTTAAAACAGAGGTAACAACTGATGTTAAAGAATTCTTTGCTAAAGGAATTATGCCTGCAAATGTCAATGATAAGGTCATTGTTATGATCCCCAAAATAAAAATCCAGTGAAATTGATTGATTTTTGTCCTATTAGTCTTTGCGATGTAATCTATAAATGTAAGGTCCAAGATGCGATCCTATCCTTATTTTGGCTCGAAGGCCTCGACAGGGATAGAAGCGCATCTCATCGTTTCGCAAGAATGGATATCATTATAAGTACATGTACAGAAGATATAAGTATATGGAATTGGCTTACACTCGCCACAAGCTACATCAAGATCACATCAATATAACAACATATTCAATCATCATACATAAGAGCAGGGTCCGACTACGGACGAAATAAAATAATAAAATGACATCCATCCTTGCTATCCCAGACTGTCGCCTGGAACCCATTCTAGATCGATGAAAAAGAAGAAGAAGAAGAAGAACTCCAAATCAAAACAAGCATCGCTCTTATGTTAAAGCATCACATTACCTGTACCTGCAACTGTTGTTGTAGTAATCTGTGAGCCATAAGGACCCAACAATCTCATTTCCAAGGGTATCAAGACTAGCAAAGCTTAATGTGTGAGATATAATTAAGTGGTGAGGCTGCAGCAAGCAACTAAGCATTTATTTGCGTGGCTAACTTACGAGTATAGAAAATAAGTATGGTGGACTATGCAAAATGGACATGAACTGATAATGATCATTAAGCGATCCTGAACACCTACTTACATAAAACATAACCCCACCGTGTTGAACTCACAATAAGAGACAGCCACGGTTACGCACACAGTTGATGTATTTTATTTGAGTTTACTTCAAGTCTGCTATGTTCGGGTGTTAAACAAAGTTTCCAATTTGCCACGTAACCGCGGGCACGGCTTTTTCGAAAGATTTAACCCTGCAGGGGTGCTCCAATTCATCCATCACAAATTGACCACACGTCACGGGAATAATCTCGGTCACGGATCCCGTGATTTCCTAGGCAATTCCGTTGGAAAACCGCAACCTCGAGATAGCCCGAAATATTCTCGGAATTCCTCGCAGAAGACGTTCGAGAAAGGTAAAACAAATCCAGCAAGGCCTCCCGACGTGTCGACGAACCCGATAGGAGTCGCGTATCTCTTTCTCAGGACACAACGGATGAGCGATGGTTACCATGTCAATCACCGAGTTGCCCCCGGACGGCGTTAATAAGCTGCTCTGGGTTGGACCAACACTCATGAGGAGCACTGGGCCGGTTTGTTGATTAATCCATGGGTCCGGAAAGTCCCTATGCAGTTTTATTAGTTATTAGGCAAATGTAATACCAATGTTGGGCCTTTCCAGACAAGTTTTATCCTAAAACGAAAATCAAGGGGGTCCCCATAACAACCCCGAGCATGTTAGAAGCGCAAAATATGGAACATAACGTCGGTACACAGGTAACTAGGGCTGCAAAAGTGGAACAAAACACCGAGCAAAAGGCTAAGCCTTCCACCTTTTACCAAGTATATATGTGAATTAAATTAAATAGCAATAATATTGTGATAACAAAAGAATGTTCATGTTATCACATGGAAGCAATTGCACCTACAGCTAGAAACACTATAAGAAGGGGTGAGCAAGCGGTAACATAGCCAAACAAAGGTTTGTCGGGATGTGAAGGGGTTAGAGACTTATCATGGCATATTTGGAAGGCTCGATAAACAAGTGATAGGTAACGTGACATAAGGATAGAAGTGAGACAACTAGCATGGCAATGATAGTAGTGATATCTAGGGAAATGGTTATCTTGCCTGAGATCCCGCTTGGAAGAAGAAGAACGAGTCCATGAAGAATACGAGCCAACGTAGTCGAACGAACCCTCACACTCCGAATGCTTTCGAAACTCGATTGAGAAAAAGCAATTCGGAAGCAAACAATCAACACACGATAAACCACAACATACATGGCATGATGCACAATCATGGATGATGCATGTCCGTTTTAAATAGGCATGGCATGGCAAGTTGCAACAACCAACACTACACATTAAGTGAAGTTCAATACGCAACGGGTTGCATGTTGATGAAACTGCACATTCTAATTATTTAGTTCATTTCCGTTTAGGTACACAACAATATTAAATATTGTTAGTCATGGCAAGGGGTGAAGCATGAATAACTACATCATCTATGCATATTAAATGAGGCCAAAAGCAACACATAGCATTTCTGAAACGACCTCCTAAGCATAATATGAATTTGGTCCAAATCTGTAATAAACATATTTTATACTTGTTAAACAGCAAAATAAAGTATGCCATGAGATTCTACATGTTTTTCTAGTCAAGTTACATATGTGGAACATTTTTTTATCGAAGCTACGGTTATGTAGTTATGAAATAAATCATTTCAACATGGCATTTAAGCAAATTTAATCAAACAAAAAGTTTAAATATTTTAAACATGGATGAAAGTGAGATATTGTGAGTCTACACAAAATTCTAATCATTTTACATATTTAGATCATTTATATCGGAGTCATGGTTCAAAAGCTATGCATGTTCAAGGTTGCAACATTTTTAACATAATCTGTCATTTTATTTCATGATGCACTTACTGACAGAGATAGTAACATGCTAGCAAATTTAACATAGATGAAAATGACAGTAACAGATAGTCGACATGAAGCTGATCAAAACCCATATATAGCACGAGTTCCTTAGATGCACAGATTAAAAAGTTGAGGGGTTTGAAAATGCTCAATCAATGTTAAACAGACAAACATGGACAGACTTGAGGCAAAAGCTTCTGTGTGGAAATGAAAAGAAATAGGGCAAAAATAATGGGGCCGAATGGGAATCGAACCCAGAACTTTTAGGATGCTTCCAGCGCACTAACCAGCTAGGCTAGGTGGATCTGTGATAGGAGTTGGATTCGGCCCTCGATGACCATGTGTGCAGACTGAAACACTAAAATAACAAACAAACAGAAAAACTTAGGGGTGCGCTGGGTTCGAACCCAAGACCCCTTGGACCCATGGAAGCACAATAAACAACTGTCCTAACAAAGTGTTGCTGTAAAAAGGGAACTCCAGTTATATAATTGATTGCTCTAATGGATCTGAAGGCACAATTGAAAGAAAAACACAGCGCAAAATAAAGGGATCCAATAAGTTCTGAATGTTCAGATTTTAGCATTTCGTCCCGAACGTTTTTGATGACAACTTCAGTTGTGAAGACATGGCAACTTTGTCCCAGTTCAGAAAATTGCCCTGTTTGCCACCAAAGTTGTCACGTCACTAGTTCGGATTCGATCCCAGGACCTCTGCGTGTTGCCCCGCTAGGTTGACCAGTCAGGCTAGCGAGTGTTTGAGAATGGGAAGATGCACGACACTACTTGAAAAGGACGAAGGCCTAGATCCTGAAAATGCCATGGACGCATAGCAGGTTTCTGACGACGACGCGAGCAAAGTCGGCGGCTTCTGCAACATAGGAGCATAGGCGGGGGTGCGGGATTGACATGGGTGTGCGTGGGTGTGAAGGCCGCGGTTGAGGCTATGCTCAGCCTGTCCATGGTTATGTCCATGGCAGCCAACTGGATGGATGATGCCGTGAGCGGGTGTGCATCGAGACGCGGCGACTCCGTGGTGTGCAGATAGAAGCAGTGTCTCGCGAGGAGTGCAAGTGCAACAAAGTGTGTGGGTGTGCATGTAGGTGTGCGGCTCTAACTCGAGGCCATCCATGGCAGATGAGCTCGGGGTAGCCCTGATCGTTTACTACCGCGACACGAACAACGGAGAAAAGGGGGCTATGAGGAGCGACACGACTCACCTAGCACGTTCCCATGCTCGTTGGTGAAGAAGGGCGACCGGAGCGAGTCGGAGGCGGCGTTGATTGCTGGAGATGTTCCTGGCTTCGAGAAGATGAATCATAGGAAGAAGACGACGTGGACAACGACGTGAAGGCGAGTTGGCGTCTGATCCATGACGTAGATGAGGTAGTCGACGTCGGGGATCTCCTGGTCACCTGGACTGCGGCAGGGCTTGACGAAGAGCACGCCGACGACGGGCACATGCTCATGTGATCTCTCGGGTCTCTCATGTGGAAGGAGAAGGAGGGCAGGGGAGAGGCCCTTGGTGGTGGTAGAGATGAGGAAAAATGGACAAAGGAGAGGCAAAGGTAGGGTTTGGGCCTGTTTTATACGGCTTTCGGGGCTCCTCCGGTCGTCAACTCACCCGGCTGCCGACGTGAAGCCTCTGGATGTCCTGTTGTACAGCGAGAAGACAATGAACAAAGGAACGATGCTGGTGGACTGGATCGAAGGGGTAAGTAGGCTGCACGGGAGGGTTGTTGCTGGGCTAGGGGTGGTGTTGAGCTGGATCTCTCTCTCTTCCCCAATTCCTATTCGCTTCCCTTTTCTCTATTTCTTTTACACAAAAGCACTTGAGGAAAAATAAAGCAAGGGTAAGGCGGACAATAGACAGAGATCGATATTTTCTTGACATGAGGAAAAAACACTGGATTTGATGAAATTGGTTTGAATAAAATTCAATAGCCTTGAATTTTGAAATCCATTCAAATGAACTCGAATGGGGTGAAATTCTAGTGGATGACCCTACACATTAAATGTGATTTATGGGAAAATTTGGAACATTTAATTGAGCAATTAAAATATTACTCAGTCAAATAAAAAGAATAGGAAAACTAATAGAAGTTTCCCTATATGGAATTTGGAATTTGGATGAAGCCAAGTAGAAGTTGAACATGGAGCAAAAGAAAGTGATGCATGGCGTAAGTAAGTTTCAAGAGATTAAATGGATGATCAAAGAAGAATAGGAAGTTCCAACACAAGATCAAAACAATCACCACAATATTATGGAGATGATTCATGATGCAACATAAAACAAACCTCACAATCATGCAAGCAAATGATATATAACAAATATATGGTTGTCTTGGTCTCGAAACAGTCAACGAAGAGAACATGAAGAACCGTAACTACGAACGGATGCAAGTTTTTGAAAAATGATGGCAACAGAGTGCTCATGCAAATCGAATGATGTGATTATGAATGCGACAAACAAACAAATTACACGACGAGAATGGAAATAAACGGGAATTTTCTGGAGCGTCGGTCTCAGGCTGTTACAATAAAGTTCTTGCAAAATGCTTGGTAAACAGATTAAGGCCGTTACTTGATGGTATAATTTCTGAAACTCGGAGTGCTTTCATCGCTGGGAGAATGATCACTGATAATGCACATCTGACCTTTGAATTCATGCATCACATTAAGCAGCAAAAGGACCCTACAAAAAGTTTTTGTGCCTACAAGCTTGACCTCTCTAAAGCTTATGATAGAGTGGCTTGGAATTACCCGTGGGATCACTAGAAGAGGCTTCTAGAGGGGGGGGGGTAGACCACTTGACAAATTAAAAAACCTAACCTTTTTCCAAATTAATTGGTTAGCAGATTTTAGCAATTGTAACAAGTCTAGCACCCTACACATGCTAGTCAACAAGCATGGCAGCGGAAAGTAAATACAAGCATATGTAAGAGAGTTGAGATAGGAAGATCAAACGCAAAGTTGAGACGGAGATTTTTGGAGTGGTTCTGATAGGTGGTGCTATCGTACGTCCACGTTGATGGAGACTTCAACCCACGAAGGGTAGCGGCCGCGAGAGTCCACGAAGGGCTCCACCCACATGGGATCCACGAAGAAGCAACCTTGTCTATGCCAACATGGCCTTCGTCCACGGATGACTAGCCTTACTCGGGGTAGATCTTCACGAAGTAGGCGATCTCCTTGCCCTCACAAACTTCTTGCTTCAACTCCACAACACGAAGTAGGAGGCTCCCAAGCGACACCTAACCAATCTAGGAGGCACCACCCTCCAAAAGGTAATATATGTGGTAGTATGATGAACTCCTTGCTCTTGTGCTTCAAAAGATAGTATCCTCAACACCCAATCACTCTCTCACAGATTTGTCATGGGTAGATGAGATTTATTGGGTGGAAAGAAACTCGGGGAGGCTAGAAATCAAGATCCATATGATTGTAGTGGATGATCTTGATCTCAACACATGAGTAGGTGGCTCTCTCTCAGAAAAATGGATAGGCAAGTGTTTGTATGTTCTGAGTGCTTCCTCTCGCGAGTGAGAGGTGGTGGAGGGGTCTATATAGGCATCTCCAAAAATCCAACCATTACAATATTATTGCCCAACTCGGTGAAACCGAAGTGAAAACTCGGTTGCAACGACTAGTGCAGAATGTGGCAACTTTGGCCTTTTCGGTGAGACCGACATATAAATCTTGTTGGTACCAACATGGGTGACCTAGGCAGTTACCAAGTCTCCGTGTCACCGATTCCGCAAACTCGATGGGACCGATTTTAACAAATTGGTTAACAAAAAGTTGGTCACTATTTTCGGTTGCACTGAACGGAATGTTGGTAGTATCGATACCTTAGGGTATTGGCATAGGTTCTATCTCAAGGGAAAATAGGTACAGGTGAATGAGAATTGTTGGTGGCACTGATTTTGGACTTTGGGCTTTGGACAGAGAATTTTTGTGGGAAAGTGGGTGAGTATTTTTGGTGTCTAATCTCTAAGCACTTGAGCAACCAGATCATCATAATTCCTCATCCCCTTTTAATAGTATTGACTTTCCTATGGACTCAAAAATGATTTCTTGCAAAATGTAATTCTTCTTCTTCTTCTTCTTCTTCTCACAATTCTTGGTAATTCTCCTCACAATCCTTTATGTTTGTTGTTGATGGCCTTACTGCTTTGTTTGAAAGAGAAAATCATTTTGTAAATATATCTCCACTAAAAGTGTGTAGGCGTGCTCTTGAAATTTCACATCTGCTATTTACGAATGACACCATGTTATTTTTTAAGGCCAACCGAGAACAAGCAATCCAAGTTAAAAGCATTCTAGCAAACTATGAAGCAACTACTGAATAGTTTCTAAATGCAAGTAAATGTTCCATCATGTTCATTTTAGCATGTCCACCAATGGTGCAATATGAGATAAGGGAAATACTTGAAGTGGTGAATGTCAACTTTGAGGAAAGATAGTTTGGGACTGTCGACCCATGATAGGTGTATGACCAAAGGAAAGTTCCAGAATTGCCAGGAACAGCTAACGAAAAGAATGTTACTCTAGGGTTGTCCTTGTGAATCTCGAAAGGAAGTATTTATAAAATATATTGTGCAATCTTTTCCAACAATCTTGTGAGAGTTTTCAAGCTGCCCCTCGGCCTATGTGACGATATGAACCAATTGATTAGGAATTATTATTGGGGTTCTGAGAAGGGCAGGGCAAACAGACACACCGAAAGTCATGGGATCACCTCCTAAAACTAAAAAGTTTAGGGAGGGGAGGGTGGCTTCCTGGTCTTCAAGCTCTTTAACCAAGCTCTATGTTGGTGTCAAAACCGGCGGATCTCGGGTAGGCGGTCCCGAACTATGAGACTAGAATCAATGGTAACAAGAGACGAAGGGGACACATATTTACCCAGGTTCAGGCCCTCCTATGGAGGTAACACCCTATGTCCTGCTTGGTTGTATTAATGATATGGGGGGTTACAGAGTTGATCTACCTCGAGATCGAATAGCTAACCCTAGATGAGTTGTTCTGTCGCTATACCCTAAAGCCCTCCGACTTATATAGACGTCGAGGATGCCTAGGGTTTACAAATGGTCGGTTACATACCGAAGAGATAAACATGCCTATTTGCTACATCAAACGTGGAGCGCAAACCATACTTTCTGAAGCTTCCATCTTGGAGACTGGGCCTTCAAATCTTCCAGTGTTTGGTAAGTAGCCCATATAGTCTAGCCCATAAGAATAGGCCGGCTTCCCGAGGACCCCTTAATCCAGGACTCTCTTAGTAGCCCCCGAACTTGCCTCCAACGCCAAGGGTCTTAAGCTCCAATTGCTTCACGAACAAAGTCCTCGGCTTGCAAGGTAAGTTCCTTCCGTCGAACAGAGTTCAGCCTCCGATGACAAATAGCTTCCGAATAGCGGCGCATCCAAATACTATGAAATAAGTTGGCTTTAAAGGCCAAAAGTCAGGGAAGAAAAGATAACGTTCCCTGACGACCTTTCCAACGAAAGGTCACGGCCCACCACGACTGCTAGGCCAGTTACATGGAGTCGATGCGTGGTTTGAGGCCGTTTCATCAGCACGATCTATCAACACACAGATCGTGCTCCATTTCACATGGGATATGTTCAATCATGCATGCGCAACTGTACACACGTCTCGGGAAGTGGAGGGATTCGCGGCGCGGCGGAGGGGGGCTCAAACGATAGGCCTCATAAAAGGGAAAGAAAACCCCCGCGGCTATTCACGCTTTCCTTCTGCTTCTGTTGCCTCCCATTCCTCTGAGCCTCCGACGCCCAGATCTAAATCTTCCGCCTCCCCTTCCAAGCTCACCAATGGTGGGCTCCAGCTCCAATGGCAAGTGGGAAGCCTCCACGGTGACTAACGAGGACATCCATGACCTCAAGAAAGCCGGATACCTCCCCGACGACACCCCTCACCGCGCGGCGGAGGAAGGCCAAGTGATCCCCACCCCCAAGCCTGGCGAAAGGGTGGTGTTCATCCCCCACTTCATCAGGGGGTTGAGTTTTCCCCTCCACCCCTTTGTCAGGGGGTTGATGTTCTTCTACAGCCTCGACTTCCACCAAACTCCATCATGCACATCTTGGCATTCATCCTTGTTTGTGAGGCCTTCCTGCGCATCGAGCCACACTTTGGGCTCTAGCTTGAGGTGTTCAACATCAAGCCCAAGTGCATCAGCGGCAAACATGCAGATTGCGGCAGGGCCGTCATCGGCAAGCTCACTTGCGTCGGGTGGCCGTCGGGCACCCTTATTGACACCATCAAGGGGTGGTAGAAGGAGTGGTTCTACATCATCAAACCACAAGAAGAAGGTCAGCGTCTATCCGCCGCATTCAGATCTGGTCCCCCCACCAGACTGGCTTCATGGCTCGAAAAGGGCCTCGTCTGGGGACCGGGCAAGGAGGTGAGCGACCTGCAGAAGCGCATCCGCTCTATGGCTGAGGAGGGCACCAAGTTGACCGATGTGGTCCAGGTGATGGTCCGAAGATGCATCCTCCCCTGCCAGCGCTGGGACACTCCCCTGTGGGCTCGTGAGCTCGACGCCGAGTCCACAGTCTGGAATCTCTTCCGCACTATGCGATAGAAGTTGTGGAAGGCGCTCTTCAAATCGCAGAAGAGCTGGCCATCCGAGATGGAGGACAAGGGTCTGCATGCCGCCAATCCTGAATCCGAGGTACGATACATCCTAGCTTGGTCAGCTCCATTACCTAAGGAGATTCCATAACCCCTCTTCCGATCTGCCTTTGCAATGATGGCTAAAAAAACCCATCAACATTAACAGTCCGACTCCTCAGCCCGAAGACAAGAGGACCGGGCTGTTAGCAAAAATGCTCGTGGTAAAGCCTTATGAGGCTCCCACGAAAAAAGAGAAGAAGAATAAACTAGGCCAGGCTGGTATCCGCATCAGGGATCAGCATGACGCCACATCCGAGGATACCCCCACCTCTTCGAATCAGGAGGAAGAGGAAGAAGAGGAGGAAGAGGAGGAAGAGGAGGAGGCCAATGTCGAGGGCGAGGGGGAGGTAATTCCCAGAACGGCGTCTTCGGACGCTCCGGAGTAGGTCCCTCCTCCTGTCAAGAATAGGGCGCGTCGGGCGCAGGTGATTCTGATCGACGATAGTTCAGACTCAGACACCATGTCCGAAGACCTCGAGGAGGTTCCGCGAAGGAGCTTATGGGTCAAGCCCCCTCCGAAAAGGTTAGGATCCGAAGACCCTCCCATTCATTACGAATAGACTTAGAGCTTGCTAACATGCAGGTTATTGGCTTTTTAGCCCCCCGCGTGTCATCCCCACCGAGGTGATATCGGACGAGGAGATCCCGCCTGCCGAACTGGCGGAGAGCGGGGACGCCTCGCATCCCACCACACCGGGCGCCACGAGGGACGCCGTGGAGGTGTCATCCCGGCAGGCTCCTATGGAGCCGGACACCGACGACGGGGGAGACCATACCATGGCCGAGGCTGAAGCCTCGGCCACTAAAGTCCAGGGGCTATACCCCTCCCGGACACCGAGGAGGCCAGACAAGCGAGTGCTCGGTTCCATCCAAAAACATCTCCGGAGCGCACTATGCCTCCGAAGGCAACGGTTCAATCCCCGGTAGGTGATCGGGAAATCCGATCATCACCGGCACCACCGACCAATAGGTGGTCGGTCATGGAGGAGGCTCACCGCACCCTTATGGGGGCGGTATTACAGAGCATCCAGTCCCTTGACAACGGACTGGAGGAGGCCTTCAAAGGTCTTCTTACGGGTTTTCAAGTAAGTCACCTAATGTTCTTATTTGCAAAGTTTTTATTTATTTCTCTCATATACATGGCAGCCCTCGAGCCCTAGGTGAGGTGAAAAAAACTCATCTAGGGGTCACTCCTGTGTCGGATATCGTACTAGATATACTTTAAGTGTCCGGCATGTTAGGATAACACCTAATAAGGTCCAACATATGATCGGATTGACTATAATTCGGGAATTGTCAACTATGCGTGTAATGCAGGCTTCGTCATCGGCGGCAGCGAGAAATGGCGCCAAGCTGGACGAGATAAATCGGAAGCTTAAGTGCTCCGAAGACGAAGTTGAGGCCCTTAACCGAAGATTCGACGAGGCTCAAGGTATGTCAAAACAGAATCCGAATGCCTTTGTCTGAACTCAATCGTCCGAATACTATTAATGCAGCTTTTTCACATTGTATAATGTATGCGCAGCCTTGGCGAAGGAGATGGAGAGGATCAAGGCCGAGCTCCAACGCACGAAGGAAGAAGCGGCCGCCGAGAGGGCGGCTACTAAAGAAACGGTTGTCGCCCTCTCCGCCATGTGGGCCACTAGTGGCAAGCATGAGGCTTGCATGGCGGAGGTCCAGCAGGAACGCAGGGACGCCAGTGATAAATGCGAGGCCTTGGAGCAGAGGAATAAGGCGAGCTCGGCCAAACTATCCACTTTAAAAACTGAACTCCAGAAGGAGCGGATGGACAGACGGTTCTATGAGGAGCAAGTGCGCCAAGCCAAGGACATAGCAGATGGTAAGCCATACTCACTAAAGTGCGTATTCGGGGATAGCAAATTCGCATTGCTTACCTGGGTGCGGAGATCCTCAGGCGCATCTTCTGATCTCCAGAAGAGCGTGGCGGATGCCAATCAGCTGTTCGCCTTGCGGGGAGAAGAAGATGAAGCTCAGCTATTCTGGGCACAGTTCGGAGCCCCCGAGCGTCCTCCTCTTCTGGTGGAGCAGCTGAAACAACTGATGGAGCTGCACCAGGTGGTGGAGACGGCCATGAAGGATCTTTGTATCCACTTATGGCGCGGCGAGCCGCTGCCAGGCAGCTACTTTGGCCTGTTGTAGAGGTTGATTGCTGCTTCGCTCTGCCTCGACACCGTCAAGCGCTCCTCCTCCATCGAGGGAGTCCGGATGGCCCTCGCAAGAGCGAAGGAGCACTGGCTGGGGCTGGATCCGATGAAGGTAGCCATCGTCCCGCCGCCTCCCGGGAAAGAGCATAGACGCCCCACGATATACTTTGATGGAGTGATGGGTGTGCTTGGGTGATAGCGTCCTAGTGTCCGGGCGATCGTTTATTTGAATAAACTGTAACGTGTCGGAAGACTTGTCCAAACTTTTGATGATATTAGTATTTGTTCTTATATGGTTTTGCATTCTTTTATAACTCCTATGTGGTTGTTTAATACTGAAAGATGCAAGTTGTCGGCTTCAGCCACCATGTAGATACTACATGGGGTGTCTATGCTAATGCACTATGTCCCTTAGCCGAATTATCGGAACCCGAAGGTGGTACAGTGCGGCAGACTAGGCAATCAGACTATAGTGCTTTATTTCTTTCACTTAGCCATAGGGGCGCGAAAAGGACTACAGGAAGCGTACGACTAGCCACCAAAGTGTTGTGATGTTCGGACGAACCATGGCCAAAGCCGATATCACAGTATTTGCACAAAGGGAAAGTTCCTCGTATAACATGGAATAACCTCTTACGAGGATTGAAGTATAATACTTCCAACTCGGGTTCACAGACCGGATCTCGCATACTATGACCATCCGTTTTTGGCTTTCTCCCCTAAGGTGCTTGACCAGACTATCCAGAAGCACAATCGCAGGGGTGATCCCTTGGCCCTTTTAGCCGAACGAGTGGAACACAAAGGGGAAAGCACAGGAGCCGGGCAACCCAACTATTGACCCAAGACATAGTTCGGAACCGATGCATATAAAGCGAACACCAAGACGCCGAACGCATGATAGAATGTACATAAGGCGATTTGTTTTTAAACTCGAGCCCTCGGTCTGTTAACCGATTACCTCGCATCATACCAAACAGGTCCACGAGAAGAGGGAAAGAGGAAAAATGTGTGCCAAAAAAGGACAGATGAGGCAAACTTGTGCCACACAATTTACATTTTTCACAGCAACTCTTATAGCTCGGATTGCCGAAGCAACTGTTTATAGGTATGTGAAATAAATAAAAATATACATGAGTTGTTTTACCAGGGGTCTTCAGTTGGTAACCTGACGTCATCGATATGCCCCGTTGCTAGTTGACTCCTACTGTTAGATGCACCTTGATGAGTGTTAGTGTTCGGCGGGCGGATCTTGCAAACAAGGTCTTGAGAGGCCACCGAATTGTAGGAGAGCTTCACGCCATAGGCAGGTTCTTTTAGGAGCGCCTGCATTTAGTCTGAAGACGTGTTGATGGTAGAGGTTTGGGCTGTTGGGGAACGTTGCATGGGAAACAAAAAATTTCCTACGCACACGCAGATCTATCCATGGTGATGAGCATCTACGAGAGGGAGAGTGGATCTACGTACCCTTGTAGATCGCTAAGCGGGAAGCGTTAAGAAACGCGGTTGGTGTAGTCGAACGTCTTCGCGATCCAAATCACCGTGCGTCCCACGATCCAATCATGATTCGTCCCGTGATGCAATGACGATCAATCTCGCGAACCAATCACAATCCGTCCCATGAACTTGATCACGATCCGTCCCACGAACTTGATCACGATCCTTCCGATCTAGCGCCGAACGGACGACACCTCCGCGTTCATCACACATACAGCTTGATGACGATCTCCGCCGTCTTGATCCAGCAAGAAGGAGCGGAGAGGTAGAAGAGTTCTTCGGCAGCGTGACGGCGCTCCGGCGATGGTGGTGGAGCTATTCCGGCAGGGCTTCGCCTAAGCACTGCAGAAAACCGATCTAGAGGAGAAACTATGCACTGGAGGAACGGGCAGCACGTGGCTGAAAATTCTATGCAAAACCCCTAAAACCTCTAGTATATATAAGAGGAAGAGAGGAGGATTCTTGGCAGAAGGGCCAAGCCTCCAAGGAGTCGGCCGAACCAGGTGGAGGAGGTGGACTCCACCTCCAATCCTAATAGGACTAGGATTCACCCTATTTTTGCCTTTTTCCACTTTTTCTCTTTAGGCCTTTTTTCCCAAACCGCATGGGCCTTGTGTGGGACTTACACCAGCCCACTAAGGGCTGGTAAACACTATCCCACAGCCCATGGAGCCTCTTGGGTCAAAATACCCCTCCTGATGGTCTCCCGGTACACTACCGGCACTTCCGGTACACTATCGATGAGCCCGAAACTTTTCCGGTGACCAAAATAGGACTTCCTATATATGAATCTTTACCTCCGAACCATTCCAGAGCTCCTCGTGACGTCCGGGATCTCATCCGGGACTCCGAACAACATTCGGTCACCACCATACATAACTCTATACTACTGAAACGTCACCAAACCTTAAGTGTGCAGACCCTGCGGGTTCGAGAACTATGTAGACATGACCGAGACACCTCTACGGCCAATAAACAATAGCGGGACTTGGATGCCCATATTGGTTCCTACATATTCTACGAAGATCTTTATCGGTCGAACCTCTATGTCAAGGATTCAGTTAATCCCGTATGATGTTCCCTTTGTTCTT
This sequence comes from Hordeum marinum, assembly GCA_022496015.1. Lineage (NCBI taxonomy): Eukaryota > Viridiplantae > Streptophyta > Magnoliopsida > Poales > Poaceae > Hordeum > Hordeum marinum. Next base: position 285,641,071 of record CM039677.1, on the reverse strand, counting down.
CGGTATGTTACTTGCCTGAGATTCGATCGTTGGTATCTCCATACCTAGTTCAACCTCGTTATCGTCAAGTCTCTTTACTCGTTCCGTAATACAAGATCCCGCAACTAACACTTAGTCACATTGCTTGCAAGGCTTCTTGTGATGTTGTATTACCGAGTGGGCCCTAAGATACCTCTCCGTCACACGGAGTAACAAATTCCAGTCTTGATCCATGCCAACTCAACAGACACCCTCGAAGATACCTGTAGAGAACCTTTATAGTCACCCAGTTACGTTGCGACGTTTGATACACACAAGGCACTCCTTCGGTATCCGTGAGTTGCATGATCTCATGGTCATAGGAACATATACTTGACATGCAGAAAAAGTAGCAATAAACTTACACGATCATATGCTACGTTTGTAGTTTGGGTCTTGTCCATCACATCATTCTCCTAATGATGTGATCCCGTTATCAAATAACATCTCATGTTAATGGCTAGGAAACCTTGACCATCTTTGATCAACGAGCTTGTTCACTAGAGGCATACTAGGGACAAAGTGATGTCTATTTACCCACACATGTAATGTGTTTCCAATTAATACAATTATAGCATGGATAATAAACGATTATCATGAACAAGGAAATATAATAATAAACACTTTATTTATTGCCTCTAGGGCATATTTCCAACACGGGCCAGCCTAACACCCATCTTTATTTCCCCATCGCTACCCATGGAATTTTAAGTGCGAAGTTGTGCCTCCTTGGCATGTACTTTGCTGGTCTTAGGGTTGTGCGGTGGGGGGGGCGAGTCCCTATTGAAGGGAGGAGGAAGGATCTGAGTTTTTGGTTTGAAGCCGAACTCGCTTCCCAGCCTTGTGTGCCTTTATGGCAGATGTCGGAACTTGTCAATCTTCTTTGTAGCCGAATTTGGCCGCCAGGGCCAGTGCATGTTCCTCGGTTCTAAGGGAGCGCTCTGTATTGCCGTTAACAGTAATGACCCCCTTGGGGCCTGGCATCTTGAGCTTGAGGTATGCGTAGTGTGGGATTGCGTTAAAACGAGCGAACATTGTCCGACCAAGCAGTGCGTGATAGCCACCGCGGAAGGGCACAATGTCGAAGATCAAGTCTTCGTTGCGAAAGTTATCGGGCGAGCCAAACACAACTTCCAGGGTTACGGAACCCGTACATCAGGCCTCAACGCCTGGGATCACTCCTTTGAAGGTAGTGATGTTGGGTTTGATCCTTGACGGATATATGCCCATCTTTTTCACCGTATCTGAGTAAATCAGGTTGAGGCTACTTCCTCCATCCATTAGGACTTTTGTGAGGTGATACCCATCTATAATGGGGTCTACGATGAGGGCCGCCGAACCCCATGATGGATACTAGTTGGGTGATTGCGCCGATCAAAGGTGATCAGGTATGCCGACCATGGGTTGTACTTCGGGTGTACAGATTCCACATCGTAGACCTCCCGAAGGGCGCGCTTCCTCTCCTTAGGTATATGGGTGGCGTATATCATGTTCACCGTTTTGACTTCGGGTGGGAATTTCTTCTGTCCGCCACCAATTGGACCCCGAGGCTCATCCTCGTCCTCGCTGCGAGAGCTTTTATCTTGGTCCTCGGGTGGTATCTTGCCGGCCTGTTTAAACACCCAGCAGTTGCGGTGTGTGTGGTTGGCGGGATTCTTCGAAGTCCCATGGATTTGGCAAGGCCTTTCCATGATCTTCTCCAGCTGAGTGGGTCCATCACGATTGCCTTTAGGAGGCTTCTTCCACTGCCCAGGTCGGGAGCCGCGGAATCCAGCGTTTACAGCCATGTCATCGGCATCACTATTATTGTGCCGATGCTTATTCTTATTGCGCTTTGGTTTTCCGTTGCAATCCCGGGCTTCAGATGCTACGGGATCTTCGGAATTGTGGCTGCGTCTTGCCAGCCAATTCTCTTCGCCCGCGCAAAAGTGGGTCATGAGGGAGGTAAGGGAGGACATGGTCCAAGGTTTGTCCTGGCCTAGCTGGCGGGCCAGCCATTCATCCCGAATATTGTGCCGGAAGGAGGCTATGGCCTCAGCATCCCGACAGTTGACAATTTGGTTATTCTTAGTGAAGAACCGATTCCAGAATTGCCGAGAAGACTCGTCGGGCTTTTGGACGACGTTGCTGAGATCGGAAGAGTACGGCGGGCGGACATAGGTTCCCTGGAAGTTAGAGCAGAATGCATCTTCCAGGTCTTCCCAGCATCCAATGGAGTTCTCGGGGAGGCTATTTAACGAGTGCCGAGCTGGCCCCTTAAGCTTAAGAGGTAGATATTTGATGGCATGGAGATCGTCTCCTCGCGCCACGTGGATATGGAGGAGTGAGTCCTCAATCCATATGGTTGGGTCAGTAGTCCCATCATATTGTTCTATATTCACAGGCTTAAACCCCTCGGGGAACTGATGTCGCATTACCTCATCTGTGAAGCATAGTGGGTGAGCGGCGCCTCTGACCCGTGCTATGTCGCGCCTATATTTGGCGTCTCTATGGGTCCAGTTGCGCTCCTAGACCCTGTTGTTTTGGTCGAACCATGGTCTGTACCCACCCCGTCTATCGGGTGAGTACTCTCTGGATCCGTAGATGGATCGTGTACGACCTGCTGTGTGATCCAGGTCATCTCGAAGGTCGAACCTATTACTGGTCTCTAACGGCTCCTTACCCCCTCTTCGGGGCATTGCCGGTTTGTAACCGGTGTCGTCGGTCGTCCTATCCCAACCATGAGGGGGGGCGGTCCGGCTTGTCGTATGGAGTACGGTTCGAAGACAGAGTATCAGTGAGTTTGTCATCGAATTGCGGCCACAACCTCCTCCGTGGGTAGCTTTTAGGCTGGTTCGACAGATCGGTGCCGTATACTCCCTCCGCTGAGAGGACTTTTGTCCATCGATCATTGAGGTCATCTTGTTCGGCTTTGAGTTGTCGTTCTTTAGCTTTCAAGTTCCAAGCCGTTGCTATGAGCCGTTGCCTGATTTCTTCCTGATCTTCGAGGTTATCAGGAATGTACAAGTCATCGGCTTCCGGTATATCATCCTCCTCGACAAGGGGAAGGTAGTTATCGTCTTCAGAAGCGTTGACGTTATCGGGGTTTTTCTGGTCCTCAGGCCCTTCCGGACCCTCTAACGGGTGTTCGGGGATATCAGGATAGCCATGTCTGCGAGGGTATTACTGTCCCTATTGCTGATAATAGCTTTCTTTCCCCTTTTGCCTTTGGACCGCTTATGCGGTTTCTGGCGCCTTGACGGCGCATCGTCCGACTTGTCACCATTGTTGTTAGGCGTATTTTCGCCGTTAGTGGCAGGAGTATCTACCATGTAGACATCGTATGTGGAAGTGGCAGCCCACCTCCCGGTGTTAACGGGGGTGGGAGCACGGTCTTCTTCATCCATGTATTCTGCCTCCTCGGAGGCATAGTCCAGCATGTCAGTTAAATCTTCGACAATGGCTATCAAGTGGGTGGTGGGTGGGAGGAAAAATTTGTCCTAACCCGCACCGTAACGAACTAAGCATAGATTGGGGCTGGATCATCGATGATCTTCATCGACGAGATCTGATCTAGGGCCTCATCAACTGCTGAGGGCCCAATCGGATCCAACTGTTTGGAACTTGCAAAGTTAACCTCCAAGGCGTCCGAACATGGGGAGTGTTCGGCAAGAACACGTGTCCGGTCATCTGGCTCAATGGCCAGACCAGGATAGGAGTTCGTCCCATCGCCATGGGTGACCCCATTGGCATGTCCAAAGAAGGGCCTCGATGTTAAAGCCTCAGAGTCCTCGGGTGCTACAAGCGAAGCTGCGAGCCCGGTTAACGAAAATTCACCCTGAGAGTTTACGGAGAACTCTAAGTTTCCGAATCTGACCTCTCGATCGGGGGTGAAGCTCTCAACACGACCTAGATGGCCAGTGGGATCAGCGTGTAGCACAACGCTGCCGAAGGCGAAGATCTATCCGGGGACGAAAGTGTCCATGTTGCGGACCTCTTCATTGATGACAAGGCGAGACGTTGACTCTATCTTGCTCATAGAGGAACTCTCCATGAAAGCACCAATGTCGGTGTCAAAACCTGTGGATTTGGGGTAGGGGGTCCCGAACTGTGAGACTAGAATCAATGGTAACAGGAGACAAAGGGCACACAAATTTACCCAGGTTCGAGCCCTCCTATGGAGGTAATACCCTACGCCCTTCTTGGTTGTATTGATGATATGGGGGGGGGGGGGCTACAGAGTTGATCTACCTCGAGATCGAATAGCTAACCCTAGATGAGTTGTTCTGTCACTATACCCTAAAACCCTCCGGCTTATATAGACGCCGAGGATGCCTAGGGTTTACACATGGTCGGTTACATGCCGAAGAGATAAACATGCGCATTTGCTACATCAAACGTGGAGCGCAAGCCATACTTCCCGAAGCTTCCATCTTGGATACTAGGCCTTCAAATCTTCTAGTGTTCGGTAAGTAGCCCATATAGTCCGGCCCATAAGAATAGGCCGGCTTCCTGAGAACCCCTTAATCCAGGACTCCCTCACTCTCCTTGCTCATCAGGCATGGAGGTTGATTGCTTTTCCAGAAAGTTTTGTGCCCCTGCTCGTGTCCTAAAAGCGAAATATCACCTCATCCACTTGGTAAGGTATTAGACATGGTCTTCAATTGCTTAAGAAGGGCCTAATTTGGCGAGTGGGCAATTAATGGAACAAAAATTAAACTATGGAGGGATAATTGGATTCTTCGATCTAATTTCCGTAAGGTTGTGTCCAGGAAGGGCACCGTCTATGCTAAGTTTCAAAATTGATGGATATTCACGAGCCTTGGGATCATGACTTGGTTCACTGGGCGCTCAAGAAATTCTGAAGATTCGGTCTCTTACTAGGAGTTCAAATGATGTCCTTGATTGGCCAGGGGGATGGTAACTTCTGAGTGAAGAGTGCTTATCGGATTGCTTTTGATGAAAGAACCCGAAACGATGAGGAATCCTCTAGTTCAACGCCACATGGTGAACGCTCATGTAGGAAGCTAGTCTGGGGGTGGCCTTGCGCCACTGAAAGTGGAGGTTTTTATTGGAGATTGCCCACGACCTCACTACCAACACAATCGTTGAATAAACACAAGCATTTAGAGATTTGTGACACTTGCCCGATATGTGACAGGAAGATGGAGGATTCTTTCCACGCCTGTGTACATGCCCCATGGTTGTGTGTCTCTGGCGAGCAATGGCCAAGTGTTGCTCAATCCCGAATGTTGAAAAGATGACGAATGCCGGACCAGAATGGATATTTCATTTGGTAAGCAAGTTCAATGAAGGGCAAAAACTACAACTCTTTATGTTACTTTGGCGCATTTGGTATGTAAGAAATGAAGTGGTACACTCTAAACCTGCTTCACCATTGGACATATCTACGAGGTTCTTATGCTTCCACATTGAATCTGAATATAGAATCTAAACAAGAGTTGATCAAAGGCAAGTTTACACTTGAACCTGAACTGATAGTGCAGCAAGTGTGGACATCATAGAACCTACTTAATTGAAGTGGGAACAACTGGTGCAATGTTTTGTTAAACTCAACACTGACAGATCTTTTATTGCATCTGGTGGTTCTTCATCTACGTGTATGATTCTTCGAGATACTGCATGCAATATTGTGTTTGTTGCATGTCGTCACCTACTAACATGCACATATGCATTAGAAACTAAAATCTATGCACTGTCGGAATGGATCACACTATCTATATAATGAAGCAGTCTACCTCTTCAGGTTGAAACTGATTGTTTGGAGGCCATTTGTATGGTGAAAAGTGAGAATCCAGACAGATCAAGATTTGCTTTCTTGGTACAAGATATTAAACAGAAGCACTTAAAAAAGGACAACTCATATTACTCATGACCTGTCTCGGCTCGTTAAGCTTGCTACGATTAACGAGCAGAAAATCTTGCCTGACTCGGTTTGTTTGAAGCTCGTTAAGCTCGTGAGCGCTGGTTAACAGAATCTAATGTGTTACGGTCTACATGATGAGTGTTTAGATGTGGATTTTAAGAATGAAGATGGTGACTACAAAGGGGAATGCACTAGGTTGTTGCCTTCTATGTGGATTAGGTTGAGTAGATGGGCTAAGGTGCTACGAAACTTCTGTCATGTAAGATAAAAATATGTGGTGTGTTGTTACTAACGAGCTTAACGAGCTACTCATGAAACTCGTTAGCTCGTTGGTTAAGCTCGTTATGACACTTGTTAGCTCACTCGTTAAGCTTAACAGGCTGAAATCGTTAGCTTGTTGGTTAAGCTCGTTATGACACTCGTTAGCTCACTTGTTAAGCTTAATAGGCTAAAATCGTCGATTGGCTCTGTTCATTAAGAAGCGAGCCACGAGCTTAATGAGCCAAACTATCGAGCGCTCTTTAAGCTTGCGAGTTACGAGCTTTTGGTCCAGACCTAATGACCCTCCAAGTGTTGCACAGTTATGAACCTCTAATTGTATCAATCTTTGATGAGTAATATAAATTTTATTCCCGCAAAGAAAACTCACAAACTAGGGTTTAGCTTTCTATCACTCCGACAACCCATCATAAGCAAATCAGCTACATATTACAAAACCGTAAAGCGTGACTCCTATACGTGTGCCAAATGATGGGCACCATATGGCAGCACCATATTAACATACAACTCAAATCAACCATAACATAACACAATTAACCCATAAGACACAAATAAATTACTCGGACATAATAGCGATGAAAAAAATGTTGACGAAACAAAATAAATTATTCGTATCATAAAAAATCATGTTCGAGTAGGGGATTCAACATGTAGCGGGAGGGTGAACCACTGTATAGAGAGGGAGGAAGGTGATGAAGACGGTGGAGTTGCTGGAGACAACGACGATGATGATGGTTCCTCCAGCGGCACTGTGGCACCATCGAAAGAGATGGGGGGGCGCCTCCTCATTCTTCTTTCTTGGCCTCTTCCCTAGATGGGGAAAGGTTTCTCCGTGTGGTCCTTGGCCTCCATGGCACCTGGAGGAGAGAGCCCCTTCGAGATTGGGTCTCTCTTACCTCCGTTTCTGTTTTTCGGTCATTTTCTAAGACAGTTCACTGCTATTTTTATATCCGGAGATCCATAACTCCAAACAGGCTAAAATTTTAAGGATTTTTTTATTTTAAGATCTTTCTTGAGATAATATTAGAGCTCCAATAGACTCAAGGAGGCTCCATGCGGCCCCACCGCGCGGTAGGAGGAATGTTGCTCCCGTGGATCTCAACTTTTGACTAGTGGGGTCTTTTGATACAAAATATTTTTTGTATTTTTTAGATTTTTCTAGCTCCGTAATTTTTTGAATTGAAAACTTTTAAATAATATAGAAAATAAGAAAAAACTTTTGTCACTGTATTGATAGCTTAGTCCAAATAAAAATGATATAAATTGATGTCTGGGTTTTTGCTTTTGTTTATAGGGGACGTTACCGCTTTGCTTGGGGGAATATTTTGCGGAGGATAATAAACCCCAGCGAGCCCAGCCCGCCTTTTGGATATTTCGCCGTTGCCTTCTGTTCTGCCTGCCTCCCAACAATGGCTCTCCCCCTCGTTCGCCTCCTCCTCCCCTCGCTCCCCGCGTGCCAGCCGCCGCTCCGCCACCCCGAGTACTCCGCCCCACCTCGCCACAGCCACGTCTCCTACGCTGTCTCCGCTGCTGCTCGCTCCTCCGGCCACCGCTTGGCGTTCGCTGTCTGCGCTGCTAGCGCCTCGGTCGCCCCGGCGCCTGCGGAAACTGAGGCGAATGCGGAGGATGAGGAGCCCGTGGGGCCGAAGACGCGGCTTATCGCGATGAACATCCCGTGGGATTTCACGCCCGACGACATACGCGTTCTTTTCGAGAAGCAAGGCACCGTCGTTGACGTGGAGGTAACCGTTCGTTTCCGTTGCCTTATCCGCTTGAAATGAAAGGAACAAACAGCGAACTGGGAGTACCTTTAACCGGGAGATATGGTGAATTTATGCGAATCCAGAAATTTCCGTATGAAGTGACAATACTCTATGGTTACTTAAGTTGCAGGGGATGCAAGTATGGTTCAGCTATATTGCCATCACCAGCATGTTTCTGGAGAATGAACTAAAAAAATAACTAGAGTGGGCTAAAGTTTCTGAGCTCTTTTTACCGTTGTTACGCTGTACAAAAGGAAATGCATAGTACTAGCGCACTAGCGCATATGTAGGAGACTTAACATTTCTCATCTCCAACCCCATTATATCTGAAACTGTATCTAAGAGTAGATGCCCACCTTAACAACTGGTTTTACCACTCCAAGGTATTGAATCTTAAAGTTAGATTGATTTGGTCTGCATGACTTTGGTTTGGTGCATGATCACGAGGCGTATTTTGGATATGCCAGTTGCTCCAAAGCTGATTCAAGCCATATCGTGAAGGCTATATACTCCTTCAGTAGGGGAGACGCGTCCTGCATCGCTTTCATTTTGGTATTCTTCCCTTGGCCAAATTATGTGGATGTGTCTAGCATTTAGATACAATTCACATGTACCATTGTATATACTTGATACATATTGGTATACATACTTATGCATGTTTCATATTGGAAAAAGTGAAGGAGTTTGCCATGCAATGCATTTCAGAAGGGATTTCTTGATTATTTATTTTTCAAAAATTGTACGCCATGAACTTCATTAATGCTTGCTTTTCTTTCTGATTTTCTAGCTTTCGATGCACAGTTCCAAAAAAAACAGAGGATTGGCATTTGTAAACATGGGATCAGAAGAGGAGGCTCTTTCAGCACTCAAGAATCTCAATTTGTCTGTAAGTGCAAGATTCGGCGACAGAATGTCTCCTTGTGACACATAACCTGCGTTAATCATCGTTACTGTTGTTTTCCTGGAATACCGAACTACTGTTCATTGCTTATCTCCTGATCTTCCTATTCCCTTTGTAGACTTTGAACGATAGAACGATTAAGGTGGACTTTGCAAAACCTAAAAAGAAGCAACCTGCTGTGCCGTCAGCTCCTGTGGAGAAAAATGTTGTGTTTGTGGGGAATTTAACGTGGAGAGTGAGATCCCGTCATCTTCGGGAGTTATTTGCCTCAACCCCAGGGGTCCAATCAGTTGAAGTTATCTTTCATACCACTACACCAAGGCGATCTGCGGGTTATGGATTTGTTTCCTTTTCCTCAAAAGAGGAGGCAGAGGCTGCTATTTCTACCTTCAATGGCAAGGTACATTATTCTGAAATGTTGTATGTACAACAGTACAAGGATGTTCATTTGCTGCTCAATTCTAGTGCATGAAAATATGCTAGTACAAGGTAAATGCTCACACCACACACGCACATTGTTACGGAAAATATTGGAGGCAACATCTGTAAACTTAATGCGGGCACACATTGTCCCACTGAAAGCTCATGGACGTGTGTACTCCAAATAAATAGTGATTTACCGCATCAATTTTGGGGATTACACAGCTCAGTAGGTGTAAACAAACAACCTTGCTGCCACCAGTAGGCTCAGGGTCATCTGTTTCTGGTAATATATCTGACCTGTTAATCTTGCCACAGGAATTGATGGGACGATCCATTAACGTGATGTTCAAAGAGGACACTCCCAAAAAGAACAAATCTTCCGATTCAGAGGAAGAGAAGTTGGAGGAGACAGAATCATGTGAAGACAGTGATAGCTAAGAATTGATTGTTGTGAGAACCACAGAAAGAAGTTCAATGAGTTGATCTGCAGGACTATAATGCTCTTTTTCCAGTAATACCTCTTTCTCATACTTGATCATATTTATTCTTTGCACTCATTCAGTTATTGAAGGAGCAAGCTACATAAATTTTTGAGAAATTAAACATCCTTTCTTCTAAATGGCTATTCTAATAACTTGTCTGTTTATTTAACTAGCAGGGTGACCTGCATATGTACGCAGTTAAATTTAATATGTATGGTTATATTTGAGATTATCTTATCTTAAGGATGTTTGATCCCATGGCCAGCTATGTGCCAAATGTAGCGAAAATAGACAGCTTGCTGATAAATGACTACAATTTGGTAGAAATATTTTGATTAAGTTTACTAGACTGTTGAAATATTGAAAACAAAAAGACCAATGACATTGAAGTCTGCGGCTTGCCATGTAAGAATACGGACATTCATACCAGTCTTCAGCTTTCCCTCAACCATTCCTTGTCCCTCGGAATTATCTTATCAGGATAATCTTTTCAGAAACAATTCACCAAAAATTAAATCTAAACTTGGATAGCTCGTATGTACTCTCTCCATTCCCAAATATAAGTCTTTTTAGAAGTTTCACTAGGAGATACTTTAAAGTATAGATACACTCATTTTGCTTTGTATGTAGTCTCCTAGTGGAATCTCTAAAAAGACTTATATTTAGAAACGGAGGGAGTACAATCTTGCCTCTTGATCTATTAATATACTCCCTCCGTCCCAAAATAAGTGTCGCAGATTTTGTACTAAACCAGTACAAATTTTGTACTAGATCGTCGACTCTTATTTTGGGACGGAGGGAGTAACAGATTTCAAGCACCATTGTCTCGACAGTGATGAGCAGTATAGCTTAGAATAATGCACGATGCTCTGGTTTCCTAACATAATTTCATGCTATAAGCGAACTGTCTTCATTTTATATTTTTCCTAAAATGTTCCTCCTGACGTATTGAACTTTGCATCTTAGCAAATGCTTGAATCATTTTGATCGAGTACTACTCCCTTCGTTCACAAATATAAGATGTTTTGGATATTTCAATGTGGACTACATACAAACCGAAATGAGTGAACAAACACACTAAAAGGTGTCTGTATACATCTGATTCGGAAAAAAAATAGAACATCTTGTATTTATGAGCGGATGGATTAGTATTCATACAGCACATTCTTATGCTTATTTATATGATCCAGTTTAGGGTTAGAAAATGACAGAAGTAGTTATGGAAGCATTATCTTAATCGTGATTGTTTATACCTCTTGATGATATTGACATTTCTTCTTTCACAGGGTTACCAAGCTTCTGGTTGATTTCACTCGTCCCATAACTCTTGCATTGTCAAATACTGTGTTCTGTAAGTTCTCGACTTGATATGGATGACATTTGGAGGTTAGCTTGATTCTAGAGTACATGAAATCTGTGAGCTGTTGAGGTCTTGAGTTAATTTATTGTAGAATACAAGTGTTAATGGTGAATTTGAGTGCAACCTGCTGACCAAATTGACTATGTTTTTTTCTTCTGTAATGAAATTTATTGTAACATTTTTTTTGCCGCTTCTGTAGTTGAGAAGATCATACCCCCTGCGGCTCACATAGGATGTGGCGGCAGACAAACAAACACGAGTGGTTATTGAAAACATAAAGCAGTCCATTTATAACAGCAACACTTTGTAGAGAAGTTTAAGCAATTTCCAGTTGCAGACACAATTTCCAGTTGCAGACAAGTTAAAGCAGTTTGTATTTGAGCAAACAAGTTGAAGAGTCTGCATTTTAAAAAGAAGATGAATCAATTATAGCGTAGACGAAACTTAAAGTAGTAGGAGCACCATTAGCATTCATGGTCTCATACGCCGCGCCGCCCAATCCCGGCTTATTCAGCCCGCTATAAATCCAGCTCTCTGCCGCCCTAAACCCTAACCTGACTATTCTCTGATCTAGATCGTTGTCTTCACCAAACCTCTAATTCATTGGCGGCATCCATTGGCACCCCTAGGCGTGGCGGAAAATCTTGCTATCGCAAAATCGGTGGCCGGTGAGTGCAAGGTTAGCGCAAACCGCATGTTCTTGGCCAACTCCAAGCGTGGGCGGAATGTCACGTTCGCTGAGTTCGGCGACACCGACGACGATGACCCGATGGCAGGGCTGCCCGAAGGGCACCCACGATGATGAGGTCTCCGGCTCTGGCAAAACGGAGGTCATTGACCTTTGCTCCGACGAGGAGTATTTTAGGTAGCTTGTTTTTAGTACTGTGTCTAGTCTCTAGTCCTAAAGGAGAAGTTGGTAGTTTCTCCTCGCCTGTTTATTTTCGTCTAGTTAGTTTTTGCCTCACCTCCCACCACCCTCTTTTGTCAGTTTTTTTTACTTCACCTCCCACACAACAAATTAAATCAATCAAGTCCGTAGCGTCTACCGATTTCGCCATATCCCCATTTCCCTCTTCTTTGAGACCAGGATTCCTTGTGTAATTTCATCCATCTCTTAGTTTTTTTTTGAATCATTGAGTTCATCACTCAACGTAGTCTAGCAGTTCAGTTCGACTCTATTTGAGAGACCCCGTTTGCTTATTGCAATTCTGAATTACATTGATTCTATCCTTGATGTATTTGCAATTCAATGAAGTTTCCATACTGGAGCAAGTTATTTAGTAATTTTTTTTATGTGAAAGAATCAATCATGGTCAATCTCTAATCAATCTATAAATACCAAACTAAATTATCTAACCTTACCATAAGTCGCTCAATCATATTAATTTACTAGTTTTTTTCATTAATCAATCATCAATTTCATTAACATATCATAACAATATTAACAAATTATAATGGCGTAACAACACGTTGACTGTTTTTTTCTCTTCCCCATATATTTTTGTGCCATCCCGATCTCCTTCCCTCAATCCTTCCAAATCCAGTATGACTCCGATTTTCCTTTCCAAACCCGACGACACCCAATCTTGATCTTGATCTCGAGAAGTTACCTCCCGTCCATCCCGTCTGTGCTTTGTACCGGCCATGGAAGAACGGAGGGAGAGCAGAGATGAGCGATGCGAGCTGTTGTGATGTTCCACGGCAGGAGGAACCCTAAACCCTAAACTCTCTCTCTCTCTCCCTCTCTCTCTATATATATAGAAAGTCTATTCGTCATCCAGGGTGAAGAATAAAATAATTCTTCATCCTAGTGTAAACTCGTAAAAGCCATGATTTTTTTTAGATGTGATAATTTTATCTCACACACGTCGTAATCTTACCAAACTGTCATGTTGTAATCTTACCTTACATGTATTGAATTCTCATCCGTCATGTTATAATCTTACCTCATCTCGCACATGCATGCCGTAATCTTACCTCACATGCATTACACATTTGTTTCTCACGGTAGAATTTAGGAGCCCTTAACTTCACACCGTGATATTACCTCGCATGCATTTTCTTTTTTACACTATATTTTTACGTTCATAATTTTACATGGCGTAAAATATTTATTACGGTGATTTAATATTTTCTTGCGTTCTTTTTTTAGGTATGAAGTAAGAAAAAATTACGGGACGTAAAAATACGGTGCATTGATGGTAAAATAGAGGGAGTGAAGAATAACTATTCCTCATCCAGGATGACGAATAGCGCGACCAGGGATTGACTATTCGTCATCCTGGGTGAGGAATAGTTATTCTTCACCCCCTCTATTTTCATATCGATGCACCGTAATTTTACGTTCCGTAAATTTTATCGTATTTCATACGTAAAAAGAGACCGTAAGAAAATATATAGTCACCGTAAAAAATATTTATGTCATGTAAATTTACAAACATAAAAACATAGTGTAAAATATACATAAAATGTGATTTTTCGGGTGTTATGACTTATATTTTTAATTTTTTATGTCAAACTTTATGTAGTAAATCAATATAAATGTAACTATTTGCATTTGAAATGTAATTTATTTATGAAATGATCGTAATATTACCTCGGGTTAAGAATAACTTATTCTAGACCCTATGTGATGAATAGACTTTTTATATATATCAAAGTTCAATCACACATGCTTTATTACATCGAAATCTCATATAGTCTTTATTATAATAAATGTGGTTGAAGGCCAAATCATGAGATAAAACTACTACGGAAGATGTAGACGCCAACGTGTCTATATCAAGTGTAGAGTGATGTTCTAGCAACCCCTTCCTGGTTGCCAGCTCGAGGATCTTATGTGTGGGGGGGGGGGGGGGTGTGTCAATGGCAATGCCATATAGGGGTGAGAGAGGATTCCCCTGCCGGAGGACGCTTCCGTGGGCAACAGGACAAATTCAAAGATAGGAGTTCAAATGATCTAGTGAACAATTATTGCATGTTCGTCTAGTAAGCCCTTGCCGTCTTCTACCTTGGCAAAGCGTGCAAAAGGTATCGGCATGAAAACACAAGGATAAAGGGAGAACTTGGGAGACAGTAAACGAGGTTCAAAGTCACGGGTTCATTACATCGGTGGAGAGATCTGTCAACTGAGCCCTTGGGCCAGAACAGAACCTTGTTATTTACAGCTACTACATAATTGGACAACTTTGATCAGCAGGACAATATGTACAACAAGATCGTGTCTGCTGACATCTAGCAGTTGTTGTATTCGTTCTCCAGCTCGTGCCATGACCAAAACCATCAGAGACACCAGCTATGTATGCAAGTGGAATGTTATGCGACAGAAGCAACTAACTTCATATAGGTTGAGCATGGCCTACGTACATCAAATAGAGTGGCCCCGGGTGATAGAAGGCTAATCTTGTTAGTATCAAGATATTCTACTGAAGCAGCATCTGTTGAAAAGAACACTTCGTACAGTTCAGCCAGCAGGAGAATACCCCGATTAAACCTGGAGTAGTGGGCTGCCGAATGTTGCTTTCCCGTCTTTGTAGTGCCCTCAAGAACTCCTCTGAGCTTAGGTTCCCATCACAGTTTGCATCAAACACATGGAAAATGACATCCACCACCTTATCAGTCAAGTCCACCCCACAAACCTATAAAACAAGATCATGGAAAGAATCAAAAATCGAAACTAACCATCCAGCTATCACAGATTGGCTACACCATGGGAGAAGGCCAGTGGTTATCATTAGAAAGCTTAAGAGAAATACTTCTACTGGAAATAGGTATTTCATACAACATCTGTAGGTACAATTATGGAAGGACATACATGAGTTGCAGCACGTTTTAGATCCTGCTTTGTCAACAAACCGTTTACTTTTCCATAGCTGAAGATAGCCATTGCAAATGGTTCCAATCTTCGCCGCAGATCAGCAAAAGCCTTGAACTCCTGAATTTCCGAATAACAACAATGATCTTTTAAAACATGGTTGGCTCAAGAAATATAACCGTTATATCAGGATAGCAAACTGTCAAACCTCAAAGGTAATGCGTAAATCCTTGACATCAGGAGATTCATCAAAATCATCAACTCTGTCAAGTAGCTTGTTTATGTGATTCATGTCAGCAGAAGCAACCATGGATAATGCAAAGTCCTTAGCAGATATTGTCTTGGATGATTTTATATCATAGTGATTGAACTCCAAGCGAACAATCTGAAGATGATTGAACAAAAAACAATGCTATCAGACGAGAGAATACACCAATTAATTAGGAATTTTCATACAGAAAATGTTCATCCTTCTACTTGGCCCATTAACAGGGTTTATAGATCTGGATTTATGTCTCTATGTGGGGGTTGGTCACTGTGTGGATATTAGAAGGTAAAATAAATAAAAATGCTTCACTAATTTCACAGCTAGTGCAAAATAAAATTAATGGATAGTAGTAGAGTCGTCAAAATTTTGACCATCACACGGTTTTATGCTTTCGAGACAATACATCAAACAACACAAAAACCAGTTCAGTGCAGCTTGTGTTTGACTCTTTGTACGAAGTATGCAATTTAAAGATATGTCCTACCTGTGTTTATTACTGTTCCTAGAGACAACCATGTAGCTTAGAAACTGAGTTGGCACATAGATTTTCGGTTGACTGTGAACAGTATCCATGAATACATGCACGCACAAAATGGGTTACATGGCCCACAACACAAGACTACAGAGAATGTTGCATCAGTAGTAAGATGCTGATACAAAAATATTTCAAGAACAAGAGATTAAAAAGGAAACAGAATCACCTCATCATGTAATTGCTTCAAGAAATCAGAGAACTTTTCATAGTGTAGATGGTCACTGCCATCCTTGCCAAAAAAGTACTCAACTAGTCCACCATCTTCCACTGGCTGACCAACCTTAAGTCCAATACGTAACCCATCCCTGTGGGCAGATCCTTGCCTATTATAGGACCGCATCAACGACATTACTTTCTTAAACTCTTCTTTATCTATTTCCCTGAGAATGATAAATAGCAGATGAGAATACTGAAATAACAGAGAAAATGCTTGCCAAATTTGGTTCATACCCTTCTGCATCATGAAATAACAAGTGAGATGATTGAACACTGATCAGAAAGCAGGTCTTTTTCTGCACGCCAATGGTGACATGTAAACAACAATAAAGCACAAACACGGAAGTATTTAAATGGATCCTCACGTAGATCCCATAGAAAAGAGGAAAGCATACCTTTAACGGCCTCAGTGAGCTTTAAATTAAAAATAAAACAAATGTAGAAGTCAAAGAACTAGCACTTAGGAGCGCCACATCTTTCTTTTTCCTATCAGAATTTGTTCCAGGTGGACTCTAAAGCAGTGTTCAAGAAAGCGTTTTAAGCGACACTTAAGCGTTGGGCGATGGCAAACAGCTTCACTTTTGCCCTAAGTAGTAGATTAAGCGGGGGGTTTTAGTTTGGGCATTGTTTGGCTCTTTTTGTACTTTTGTTTGTCTGCTTGCACAATAATGCCAATATGCCATTTATCTTATTATTAGGCTATATGTTTGAGAACTATTTCCTTCATATTCTCGCAAAATTCTGGCCATATGATCTCTATTAGGTTATGACTATTTGAACTGAACTGCACTTTAGTTCTTCTTTTGCTTGCCATGTGAACCTGATGTGTATTTGCTATGGTGCGAACTGTACTTTAGATGCTATTCAATTACCCATGTGCCACGTTTCCTATTTTCCTGTGTATATTATTCAAAATCTGTCAAATTCTAGCCAACTTCAAAAAATGCTTAAGCGCGGTTAAGCTGCGCTTAAGCGCCCATTGCTCTAAGCTGTGGCCTTCCGCTTCGCTTACGCTTTCTGCTTTTTGAACATTGCTCTAGAGCATGCAATTCTGACAGTTATATTCTTAGATACTTGGTGTATACAGTCTATAGGCCTAAATTGACTCAGTGATCTGCTTGCGCAAAAAAATATTAATTTATTCGCAGGACTCTTGGACTCGAGGTATGGTCTATGTTGTTAAGAAAAAAGTAATTCAAATAGAACCATGATATACTGACTTGATAAATCTAATAACAGGCTGGATTTCTTACTAAGAAAAGCAAATTGGATAGTAGGTCAGCCCCACACATCTAATGTATGGTTTCCACATGGATACAATACTTTTTCAGTTGGCATGTGCTTCTACTGAACTAAAGCTGAAGTATAGAGTCATTTGTTTGCCACCAGAGCATATCAGAAATTCTAATCACCAAAACTTGTCAAGTCCAGTCAGAGGAAATAATAAGGTGACATAAGCGGGCTATAGGAGTTGCCACATCAGATCTGAAATGAGTTGGAGGAGAGAGGAAAAGAGAGAGAAGAGTGGGCTGTAGATTTATAACTTCGTGAGAGAATGAGGTGGGCCATACATTAAATGACATAGTACATATCTATGGCTAATTATTACATATATGAGTAGGCTATTAGATTGACTGGAAATGATGTGGCAATGAGATAGAGTCAGCAAGTGGTTCTATTATTAGCCATGCTCTCAACAGAAAAGAAAATGCAGGAATATTTATTTCCTTCACATGTACTAGCTACAAAGAGTCAAAGACTATACAAATCAACATCATAGTTAATCTGAGACAAGACTATTTGGAGAACAGAGGCAATCAATCTCAGGAGTGCAATGATACAATTAAATTGGTTCCAGTGGCTGGAAGATAGCTTACCCATTGTGGTCAAGGTCAAACATCTTGAAAGCTATATTGAAGCTTGACTCAGGAATGCTAAGCAATGTCACAAAAAAGATATACCTGCAACATAAGCAGTTCAAGAAATGGATTGAGTTAATATCACTAATGGTTGCAGAAAGTATGAAACAACACTTGTAACAGACTAACAGGTAGAGGCATGCAAATGCTAATAGCCTAATACCATAGTGGCACCTATATACCTACATGCATTATTATCTATAAGCATGCATGCTCGTTCAGAAGATTCAAGCTCAATACAACAGTATGGCAGCTTTGTTAAGTACATTACATTACAAACTGTATGATAATAATTAGACAAACTACAAAAACCTTCCTATCTAATAGAAAATTGGATACCACGTCAAATGGAAAATATGCTAGGCATTTCAGCTGAAGCCAGAACCACTTACTCGGCAAAGGAGATGAGCCCATCGCCGTTTGTGTCAAACAGCATGAAAAACTCGGAAGGGGCACACTGTAGCTCGCCAGGGTTGCGCTCCCCTCTGAGTCTTCCTTCCCTGACAACATTAGATTCGGATGGAGGGAAAACGGGAACAACAGCCCTCATCAAGTCGGCAGGTAACATGTAGACTTCGCCCTCTGGGTTCCGGATGGACGAGAAGTACTCAAAGATCTATCAGGAAGAACACCACAATTAGAGAGAGTGCTAGTTTATCGAATCACAGAGCATGCAGCATGACATCGATACCTTCTCAGGAGGGCTGCGCGTCCGAATCCGCTTCTCATAGTTGAAGAACACCCTTCTGCGATATGAGTCTGCAAAGTGAAGTGGAAAAAAATGACGGTGAGCAATTCCGCCGCTTCAAGGAATCCGTCATGAGAGCATTACAATTGAGGACAACAAATGGCGAGAACGTTCACTCGGCATACGATCGGAGGAAGAGCGCTATTCGTCCAGTGGCCGATCCATACGAAAATCATTTCTCTCTCCTCACAAAACTCCAAGAGTAACAGAAAACTTGGCTCACAAAATTCCAAATGGAAACTTCCTTCGGAAAATTCGAACCAGAAAATAGGCGAGGAGGCACATGAATTGATTGGCCAGGGTATAGAGCTTTTGCGAGTTAATTATATATAATGCATGGGTGCAGCCGTACGAGAGATCAAAAGCAAGGGCGCGCACCTCGGAAGAGGAACCTGCGCTTCTCCTCCTCGGGCTCCTCCACGGCGCCCACGTCCCCAAAGCCCGCCTCCGCCACGGCGAAGTCCCCCTGGCCCGAGTCCGCGAGCGGCTGCGGCGACTGGGGGAGCAGCCAGATCCCCAGCCCCGAGCCGGCAGCCAGCGCTGCGGCCACCGTGGTCGCCCTCGCGTCGCGGCGGGGCGTGGCGCCCTCGGCGGCGGCCGCGGAGAAGGCCCGGAGCCGCCGAACGGCGGATCGGAGGAGCGAGGCGCGGGCTAGCGCGGCCATGGCGGTGGGATTGACGTGCGTTCTCGGAAGGGAAGGAGAGGAAGCGGCGATGCGGGCGCACGGGTGGGACGCGGTGGCCTGGCCGAAATGTGAGGCAAGGAACGGGAGATTAGCGTGGGGCTAAAAGCTGCCATTATTGGGGCCCCTTTTATGGTCGGTCGCGAGACGACGACCCGACCGGTTTTCTAGCGCCATCGCCTCGACCCATGCGACACGAGCAACCGAGCCAAGTTGCTGCTGCTGCTGCTTTTCCATTGGTTCGCGAGGAAACAACAGAGGAAATGCCCTGCCCTGCCCCTGTGCTTCTTCTTCCCGCTGCACCTCCTCCGGTTGCTGTGCAGCGCCCCGTTTGTTTTTATTTTGTCGGAAATTAATCCGACCCTGTGAGGAACGACCCGTGGACCCAATTGATCACCGTCAGATTTGATTAGCGGGATTTCAGTTAGCCGAAAAGCTTGTGTTTCGTCACGTGTGTGAAGCAGGGCGTGGTCCACTTGCTGGGTCGCTCCTCACAGAGTCGTATAGGATTAATTTCCTATTTTGTCGGTACGGCTATCACGTGCTCACCCTCCTCTAGTCTGCGTGCGCAGGACGTGGCGTGCTCACCCTCCTCTAGTCTGCGTGCGCAGGACGTGGCGTGCTCACCCATAGAAGATGGAATCGGGTTCGATCTCAACACGTATAGCGCGGAATTCACATGCGACGTTCGGAAATTCATCCTGATCGGCAACATGCTACTCCTAGAATCTTTTTTCGTACTGACATGTTAAACTTTGATGTCTTGGCTAATAGTTTAGGAGGTGTTCTTTTTAGTCCCAGAGACTAGAAAAAGTTTATTTTAGTTCGTTGGCAACCAAACAGGAGAGACTTTTTTTACAGGGACTATAAAAAGATTCTACTGGAGAGTCTTTTTTTATTAGTCCCTGGGACTAAAAAAAATCCCTTCCCTGGAACCAAACACCCCCTTAGTCGCCGCTTCTTCTTCGAGCTGCATTTTGGGTCTCGTTCCTCCTTGAGTTCGTCCCTCCGGTCCGACGTAGATTTTTATCGTCTCATGAAGACGTCGAGGTTAAGTTTTGTCATCGTGTGTGTACTATGACAAGATATGACGGGAGTTGCTTCAGATCTATCAAAGGTTCAATGACGACAACTGCGATCTCAGGGTGATGGTATTTAGGAGCACGTGCACGAAACATTCCCATCTATCATCGACAAAGCCAAGTCGGCTCTGATAGGAGAGCCGCGACAGCGGCACGTCGAGCCTCGTTTCGGTGACGGTAGTGGTTGTTTGGTGGTCTAGATATCTTCATGTAATTTTTATTAAGTTTGAGATGCTTTGTATTTCTAATGAACTTTTTATAATAGCTTTTGTTTGAAAAAAAGACACTTCCCGCAAAATGAAAACCAGATCCAAACAATGGCTTTTCGAATGGTGTACCAAAAATGCATGTGACCCCTGTTCATGGTTGGGTTTCGCCAAAACAATGAACTTTGGCAACCTTTATTAATATATATTTTTTAACCGTGAAACACTAGTAAAGACTCCTACCGTGTGTTACATTTTGCATAATTACAGATTTTTCCATGCCTCTAGGAGCAAGGAGAGAAAACAAGAGGGCTACGAGAGAGTACAGCTAAAGCAAGCCTTGCACTCGGAACGCAAAAGGGTCTATCCCTCTCTCTAATTCTATCTTGCAGAAGCTGGAAATCCCCCATGAATCTAGATCTCCATGAGGTGATGCTGGGGTCAACCGCTCTAAAAAGTTTATTGTTCCTCTCCTTCCAGAGGCTCCACGCGGCCACCAAGAAGGTTTCAAAAAAGAGGGTTTTGTCCCGGGTCTCCCTTATTGTCTGTGTGAGATGCTTTTGGTAGTCGAAGGAAGGCCACGATGCTTAGTATATCCTAACAACGTCGGCTGAATGTGCATGTGAAGATCATATGGTCAAATGTTTCTTCAATGGGCAGACCACACAATAAGCAAGCATGATCGTCACTAATGTTGTAGTGCCTACATTTCAGCATGTTTCTAGTGTTGAGTTGGTCATTGAGGAGAAGCCATCCAAAAACCTTCATCTTCATAACGCATTTGGCTCTCCGCAACCAGTCAAACACCCGGTGTGATTACACATCTTTATAGAAGAAACAATAGTAGTCAGTCGATTTGGAATCCTCATTTTGGGTCAAAAAAATATTAAGTTTTTATATAAGTTTTCAAAACCGTCCGAATTGAGGTTTCTACTACAAGTCCTCAAATCAGGGTAAATGTTTTGCCCCGAAGATTTTATTTGTAACCTATCATCTATAAGACTTCCAAAAACCACAAAAATATTAATTTTAAATGTTATTTTTGTATTTTATTTAAATGCCTTTTTCTGAGTCCATAAATGATCTTTTATAGGAAAAGTTATTTTAATGTTTCAAAAATGTTTGAGAAAATTTACGGGAACTCAATGGCATATATTTTCCATATATAACCGTTTCAATGCATGGTCATGTTCAAAATATTGGACAAAAACCTCCAAAACCTTTTCTGGATATTTCAAGTATTTGGAATATTTCTATAAAAAATATTGTCAAATAAAATCCAGAATATTTTAGCAAGTCACATATGCCTGATGTGATTATCTTTCCAAGTTTCATCTCAATCCAATTAGTTTTGGTTCACAAAAGTGTCCCAAACCCCTCTCTATCCAGATTCAAATTTGATCAACTTTACATTGCCAATTGTTACCATTTGAGATCAAATTTTGTGGAAATGTTCTAATTCTCTAAAATTGCATCCACACCAAGTGGTGCATCAAGGAGAACAAATCTACTTGCTCAAATCCCCCAAACCCATTTATGTTGATTCCTAGGGTTAGGAATTATTGCATTGGGAAGTTTTCCCAAATGAGCTAAAAATTTGTGACCAAGACCATTTGACCCTACCATTTACTAATGGTAAATCTCAAGGCCATTGGATAACCCTTGATGCCCTAGGACAGCATCAAACACATGCTGACATAAACTAGTGGACAAGTTAAGCTGCCTCAAACAGATTCCTCTTGCCCCCAACTTTTTACCACCACCCCTGCTCCTTCCTTTCTACCTCCAGTAACTCTTGCCTGGCCATGGGACAATCATTGGTGGGTAAAACCCTCTCATTTTCCTCTTTCGGCAGCATTGTCATGACCCTCCTTCCCATCTCCTTCTATTTTGTACTTGCAAATGCCCCAAGCTTTACCACAACATCATTTGCATGCTAATGCATCTATTTGCATCCAAAAAATGGCATGCTCATGTGGATTTGTGAGATGATCATCTAAACCTAGATTTTGGTAGGAAAATAGCTTTGAACTACAAGTACCATGTCCACTTAT
The DNA here is from genome assembly GCA_022496015.1 of Hordeum marinum. Classification (NCBI taxonomy): domain Eukaryota; kingdom Viridiplantae; phylum Streptophyta; class Magnoliopsida; order Poales; family Poaceae; genus Hordeum; species Hordeum marinum. The sequence goes on along the minus strand of CM039677.1, from coordinate 285,618,455 downwards.
CTCCCAGAGTTTGAAAGTTAGTGGACATGTACTCCCTCCATGCCCAAGACCACCAGACATCATTTCACCTCATATTCTCTTCAGTAAAAAACCCTGAGCTAGACCCCAAGTTTGTTACTGCAAACTTACCCACTATCAAAAAACCTCTACACAACTCCATATTCTCTGAAACCTCACCAGAGCACTCTAGCATGCGTGCCTGACATGTTGGGCATCTTTTTCTGACCAAAAGGTTGCCCTGGACATGCCATGGCATGGTGACCACGTTATTGACCTGCATCAATGGCGCTCTGCCTTCAAAACTTGTCATGTAGCTCGTGTTCGACTGCGACAGGGTGCCCACGCACGCCAAAGAATCCCCCTTGACCTCTCACGCCCCTCCCTGACGCCAGGAAGCATCCAATGCGACACAGGCGCATGCGCGCTCGGTGCCCGAGAGGCTCCGGTGGCCACCCGAGCCCCTCTCCATCGCTCACCTATTCATATCTCCCGTCGAGCACCCTGGTGCCCCAAGGCCACCCCATTTTTCCCTCGGATACTCCCAGACTAAACCCTCCTTCTCTCGTGCCCTCCTCTTCCTCCCACGGCCTCCGTTGCCATCGATCGGCTCCGCTCGAATTTGAGCTAGCCAACCCTCCCATGCATCAGCCACCATCTCTAGGAGGCCCCCGCGACGATTCCAGCTCCCCCGACACCCCAATCCTCCCTCCCCTCGGCCGTGCCATGCTCCCCAACGACACATGATGCTGATGACCCACAAGTATAGGGGATCTATCATAGTCCTTTCGATAAGTAAGAGTGTTGAACCCAACGAGGAGCAGAAGGAAATGACAAGCGGTTCTCAGTAAGGAATTCTCTACAAGCACTGAAATTATCGGTAACAGATAGTTTTGTGATAAGATAATCTGTAACTGGTAGCAAGTAACAATTGTAACAAAGGTTGTAAGAGCACATTTCTCCATGTGTGGTTTTGGGTAATTGATGACAATCCCTATGGACTAATGGTTGCCTTGAGTTATATTCTAAGGATTTGTCCGTAGGTACTTCTTGAAGTCCATCTGTTGTTTCCAAAGAGTTTATATGATGACCAAGGTGGTATACAAGGTTTATCCAAAGATTGGTCATATAGAAGATAAGATACAAGGTTGATCAAGACTAAGTCAAAGAGTGAATCAAGTGATCAACACACAAAGCGTACAAGATGTACTGAGAGGGATCAAGTGATCCCATGGTATGGTAAGCATTGTCCATTGCGCTTTGTGAACTAACCCATGTTCCTTGTGAGAGTTCTTTGTGGGGTTAGCATATTTCCATGGGATTGCATCAAGAGGAAGATCCCATACAACCCATGGACTTGTGGTGATCGTCATCAAGGTTGCGATGTGCAAGTTCAAGTGAAGCATCATGGAGAGATCAGTCTTGAAGCTTGACGTCCATTGTGGTGTCAATGTACTTGTGAAGATGTGCCGAGGAGTATCTCACCCTTAGTGGAGTATGGGGAGCAATCATCTAGTCTTCATCAAGCCAACACAATCAAGAAAGGTGGTCCGTCTTGAGGAAGTCAAGATCGTCATCATCTAGCTCAAGTGGACTATGCGCAAGGCTAAGGTTTGACCTTGATAGGGTTTTCTATTTTACCGGTCTCATAGTGATAGTTGGGAGACTAGGTTATAGGATAGGTAGCTGTGCTATCAAGGGGGCTCTCAAGTGAGTAGCTTGATCGTATCGTTCGTTGATATCTCAAAACATTGCATTCTTGGCATCATCTTCTTTCTTGGTTCTTGGTTGGTTTTTCTCTTTGAGCTTTCTTGATCTTATGGTCAACTTCATGATAAGCTCAAGTTCGTCGAAAACGGAGTCCATATGCATCTTCTATGATGTTTTCGATGTTGGAGTTTTTACCGTTCTTCATTGAAAGAGGTTTCTCATCTCTACACCCTTTGGCATTTTTATACTACCTCTTCTTAAAAAAACCTGAATCCAACGAGCTTTAGTTTGCTCAATTCGGAGCTCATTTGCAAAAGTTGTGATAGTTCTGGTTTTGACTGTATCCTTCCGTTTTCCTAGTTGAGTAGTTGAAGGTGCTGAAGTACAGTGGCTAGCGGTAGTACCGCTCCTTGGAGCGGTAGTATCACAAGTTGCATGGAAGTAATTTTTTACTTCCGCCCCGAGGGCGGTAGTACTGCAAGTTGCACGGAAGTAATTTTTTACTTCCGCCCCTCGGGCGGTAGTACAGCAAATGACTTCCGGTACTATCGTGCCGGATATTTTCTCGAAGCTAGCTCCAACGGATGTAGCCCGGAAGTAATTTTTACATCTATGGACGCGCGGTAGTACCGCTACCTCGAGCGGTAGTACCGCTACCTCACTGTGTCTTCTGCCATGTCCTGCACCTGAGTGGCCGTTGAATACTACCCCACGATAGTATCGCGAGGGCAGGCGGTAGTACCGCTCCGGTAGTACTACCGCCCTGTTGCCTCGTTGCGGTAGTGTTTCATATGGCTACTACCGCCCTAGCGGTAGTACCGCTCCTTGGAGCGGTAATACCGCTCTGTGCGAGCTGTGAGGATAACGGTTGGAATTTTCCTCACCTATAAAAGGGGGTATTCTTCCCCAATGGACCTCATCCTTTGAGCTCGTGTTTGCCCTCCATTGTTGACCCTATTTGAGCTTGCTATATCTCAATCCCTCCAATGATTTTTGCTCCTTTCTGAGGGAAAAGAGAGAGGAGATCTAGATCCACATTTCCACCAATCACTTTCTCCTCTATGTGAGGGGAACCCCTTGGATCTAGATCTTGGAGTTCTTCGTGTTCTTCTTTGTTCTTCCTCTCACTTTCCTCCATAGCATTAGTTGTTGTGGTGGGATTTGGGAGAGAAGGACTTGGGCACTCCGTGTGCCCTTGCCATTGCATTTGGTGCATAGTTTTGAGTTCTCCACGGTGATACGTGGAAGTGAAGTTTGAGAAGCTTATTACTCTTTGGTGTTTGTGCACCCTAGATCTTGTTCCTCTTGTGTGCCTTGGCGCCCTAGACGACTTGTGTTGTCTCGGAGCTCAATCATTGTGGTGCAAAGCTTCGGGCAAGCATCGGGGTCTCCAATTAGGTTGTGGAGATTACCCCCGAGCATTTGAGGTCACCTCGGAGCCACAGTCCGTTGTGGTGAAGCTTCGTGGTGTCATTGGGAGCCTCCAATTAAGTTGTGGAGATTGCCCCAACCTAGTTTCTACGGGTTCGATGACCACCCTCAAGGGTCCCTTAGTGGAATCACGGCATCTTGCATTGTACGAGGGCGTGAGGAGATTACGGTGTCCCTAGTGGCTTATCGGGGAGCACTGTGCCTCCACACAGCTCCGAACAGAGGTTAGCATCCGCAAGGGTCTGAACTTCAGAATACATCGTCGTCTCCGCGTGCCTCAGTTATCTCTTACCCGAGCCCCTTTACTTATGCACTTTACTTTGTGATAGCCATATTGTTTCTTGTTATATATCTTGCTATCACTTAGTTTTCTATCTTGCTTAGCATAAGTTGTTGGTACACATAGGTGAGCCTAGTAGTTTTAGGTTTTGTGCTTGACTAATTAAATGATAGTTTTATTTCGCATTTGTTCAAGCCTAAACCGTAATTATTTTAAAGCACCTATTCACCCTCCTCTAGGAGACATCCACGTCCTTTCAAAGGTGTAGCAAGGTGGCCCAATCCTTTTTATAGCAAAGGACAAGCCTGGACAAACTCTTATATAAAGCAAGGCGCTCCCGAGGGCACATGGGAATTTCTGTCAAGCTAGTTTTCATCATGCATATATGATTCGCGTTCGTTACTTTGATAATTTGATATTGGTTGGACCAGTGCTTGGGTGCTGCCCTTACTTGGACAAGCCTCCCACTTATGATTAACCCCTCTCGCAAGCATCCGCAACTACGAAAGAAGAATTAAGATAAATCTAACCATAGCATGAAACATGCGAATCCAAATCAGCCCCTTACGAAGCAACGCATAAACTAGGGTTTAAGCTTCTGTCACTCTAGCAACCCATCATCTACTTATTACTTCCCAATGCCTTCCTCTAGGCCCAAACAATGGTGAAGTGTCATGTAGCCAACGTTCACATGACACCACTAGAGGAGAGATAACATACATCTCATCATAATATCGAATGAATACCAAATTCACATGATTACTTATAACAAGACTTATCCCATGTCCTCGGGAACAAACATAACTACTCACAAAGCATATTCATGTTCATAATCAGAGGAGTATTAATGATGATCAAGGAGCTGAACATATGATTGTTGGGGAACGCGACAGAAAACAAAAAATTTCCGACCTACGCACCAGCCCAGGACCACTATGGAGACTGCATACAAGGTTTGATCTGATCCGTACCGACTCGAAGCGCAGCGGAAGTAGAGTAGATGACGAACGGCGGTGCAGGTCCCCGCAGCTAGGATTTTACAACCTCCAAACCACGAGGATGTATACCCTCATCTGCCCTGCGGACAGCCCTCTGGGAGGCGGTCGCATAGCCCCCCGGACGGTGTCGCGGACAGCCCTTCGGGAGGACCTCCGAAACTCGGACTGTCACTCGGACAGCCCTTCGGGAGGACCTCCAAAACTTGGACGGTCACACGGACAGCCCTTCGGGAGGCACTCTCGAACTAAGACCGAAACTACGATCTCTCTACAAAGTTGCACACATACGGTGTCATCTATCCGGCAGGGCTTCGCCATCCAGAACTAGTTCCTGCCGGAACCCAGACAACCTTTCGGCTCTACGAAACTATTTCGCTGGGAGGGAGAGAGAGAGCTTGCAAAGCAAAGCATGTGTATGAGAGCACAAGGATGATCAAATGGCAGCCCACATCTCCTCTATTTATAGGAAAACCAAGGGGTAGGGTGGTTTTACAATAAAACCCAAAATGCACATGAATGAAGTCCTTCCACAAGGGCATAAAAGTGAAACCAAGGAACAAGAGGGACTCCATGAAGGAGTCCACCATGTGGCCGGCCACACCCTCATGTGGGGCCGCAAAAATGGCTCCAATCCATCCATGTCATCCCCAAGATCTTTTGGAGCAAAGCCCCAAAAGGTGGCTTTCCATAAAGTAGTCCAAAAAGCACTTTCACTATTCACGGTGACATTTTTCAGCGTCCGTTCGAACTAAAAATATTTATGTGGGCTTAGAACATTTCTAGCACCCACTAAAATAATTTTCAATACGATCCGGAACAATTCCGGAATAGTGATTTTCATCTGCGAAAAGCATCTGAAGCGGTTCCGGCAGCTCCGGAACATTTCCGGTTATTCTTCCGGAAAATTCCCAGAAGTTTCCAGAATGATTCTGGCACCCTCCAAGAATTATCAGGCATGTGCCAAAACCAATTTCACTTTATGGTATCCTCTGAAACAACTTTTTAGTTTCACCAAAATTGTTCCGGTGACCTGTCTACGGAACTTTTCTACTGTCCGAAACTTTTCCGGTGTCCGAAACTTTTCGGTGATTTTCTCTCAGACTCCCTGTCTAGTATTCAACAGATAGATGACCCTTAAGCGTGTGACCCTATAGGTTCGGTGAAGCATAGACATGACCCGGAACCCCTTCCGATCAATGATCAACATCGGAGCCGTGGACACCCATATCGATCCCTATACCCACACGAATAAATATTCGAGTGAACCTCCAGTTGACGTGTGCTATTCCTGTTGCTTCGCGATATGTTACAAATACCCGAGGTGAGACATGTTGGCATCCCCATGGTTCAACAACTTGTCCACTATGCCAGTTACCTCGTTATCGGTATTGTTCTCTTTTCTCGTTCCCGTGTTCCGGCATCCCCGTGATCAAATCGCAAAGTGTCTGGCCAGACGATGATGGATACCGTAACACCGAGAGGGCCCAGAGATATCTCTCCATCGTCGGAGGAGCAAATCCCAATCTTGAGCTATCAAGTTACTTCACTTACTTTTCCATGAACCCGTAAGCCGCCGTAATAGCCACCCATTTACGGATGACGTTTAACAAACCCCAAAGTTCATGAAGCAAGCATGAAGAAACTCGATACTCTCATGGTCTAAGGAATTATGCAAACATTAACTTCTCTGTGTTATTAACCATTAACTTATGACGAATGTATCTCATAGCATAACATTAATTTGGGTCGTTTCAACACAAATGTTCTTCTAACATTGTGCCCTCAAAATTGCCGGCATAGCCATGCCCATGATCAGGAAAACAGGATCATCATGCAATACTTGAGCCAGTCTTAGAGGCCAGACTAGGAATACATTTTACCATTTATTATCCCACACGTGCACATGAGTTTCCCTCCAAGCCTCGTTTTATTTGTAGACTCGAGAATCATTGCAGTTATAGCATGGAACATAAACATAATTATGAACAGGGAGATAATCAATAACATTTATTATTGCCTCTAGGGCATATCTCCGACAGACTCCCACTTGCACTAGAGTCAATAATCTAGTCAATGCTAATGCACTTTACACCTATGGCATACTGGTGTAAAATATGCTTCGCTTGTGGTATAGCCTGATGTCCAACGGATCTGACAACTTCAGCTCCGTGTGTAACTTTGCATATCCTCGCGTTTTCACGCTATCACAAAATTCGTATTTTGTGTGAACTTGGCTTTTCATATGTGTGAATCATTGGTCGAAACCCGATTCCTCAGACTGAGCTATGGAGCAACTATCTGCAATAGTGTCTCATAGACCAAAACCATCTTGGAACCATACTAAGTTCATGAATGAACTATATGATTCAACAACTTCTTTGTCGCTTCCAAAGCGTCAACATACTTAGCCTTTGTTATAGAATTCGCCACAGTATCTTGTTTGGAACAATTTCCAACTACCGTGCCACCATATTGTGTATTACACAAAACCCTTAACTTAAATCGAAAATCGCATGGAGCATTGATTGAGACTGTATCGATGTAATTTCTTACAACGAGCACTTCATAATCTCTGCTTGCGAGAAACATGTCATCAGCACTACTCTAGTACTTAATGACATCTTTCACTATTGTCCCATGATCAGTGCTTTGATCACTTTGGTATCTATACTCGCAACAACTTGGGAGTATTTGACATATCTGGTTGCTTTACATACCATGGAATACATGATTAATCCAAACACAAGAGTGTGTGGAATCTCCATCATGTATTTCACTCATCAGTGTTTTGGGACACTGAGTCTTGCAAAAACTCTTTCCATGTGACTTCGGCAAGAATCACTCCTTGGCATTTTAAATGCTAAAAGGTTTTAGCACCTTGTCAATATGTATTCATTGCTTAGCCCCATTAGGTAAATCTATCTCCATAGATCATCATGCCTAATATTGAGGCTATTTAGCCTAAGCACTTCATGGAAAAAACTATTTTCAAATGAAGTCCTAATTCGTGTCAAGAAATTTATTTCCAATTAACAATGTGTCAATTACACAAGGTTTTTAGAAATAGTATTATGCTCTCACTTACTTTCTTGAATCACAAGCATCTTCGATACCCATTTGATGAAGTCAAACCCCTTTGACCATTCCATCAAAAACGAAGATTCCAACTCCACTTTGCTCTCTTCTGTCCATCGCTGGAACTCTGAAGTTTGCATACTTACTAGCATCCTATGGATCGACAAATTACTTTGGACTGTATCACATACAAGTCCTAGGTTTCATTTACATCAGATGGAAATCCTTTTGTCATCCATGTTTCATATCTCATGATTGATATATGTATTAATTGCTAGTTCAACCCGAACTGACCTTAAGCATCGCTACGATGAAACAACCTCATCGTAGCCAACTCCTTGAACTTGTTATTTCAACAAGTCGAGCTTTATGGATAAAACATTTTTATCCGTATCAGTTTTTAGTTCATAAATATTCGTTAGACTCTAAGCCCTCTGAAAGGTGTATCAAGGTTTTAATCTTGAATCACATATATGGAAACTATCTCAGATTGTATTGGCATTTAGCCAATCCCGGAGTCAGGGCCCATCAATGCTTCCTTGTGTATTGTAGGTATACTGTTGTCCAACAACAATATCTCCTTTGCGCACCTGATAGGTTTGCACGAGCTTTGCCTACGTGGTTCAGCTGCACGTTCGACCGAAGTCCATACATTTTATTGTAGAGACTTACGTATCAATCGTAGTAGGAAACAACGGAATCACTTCCAGGGTTTCTTTCCTTTGAACTGATGACGCAGATACTGGTTATCTCATCGAGTTGCACTGTCCTCCCACTCACCTTTTGTAAGAACTATTCTCTTTAAAAGCATACCATTTTGTGGCAAAACCCTTTGCCTCGGTATAGTGGTGGGGGAATACCCAATGACTTGGGATAACCATACAAAGTAGTACTTGTCTGATTTGGAATAGGTTTGTAACCTTTTACACAAGCCCCATATTCCAAATGTTAAGAAAAGATATAACATGGTTGGGCGTACCATACCATGGCGTCATTTCAACAGACCTAATGGATCTCTTTTCAATGTAAAAGCCGCAGTCTCTAAAGCATCACTCTATAAAAGGGATAATGGCAAATCTATTTATGTCATCTTTGATCTTACCATGTCATAAATGGTTCGATTACATCTTCACGGACTTTCCACTTTGGAGTAGTGTTCCGGGAGGTGCAAGTTATGAAACTCTTTTCACAACTCATCAGACATTCGCTAAACTTGTAACTCAAATATTCCTTTCCGCAATCAAATTGCAGAAACATAATTTTCTTGGTACAATAACTTCTACTTCAATTTTTAAAACCTTTCGAATGATTTCAAAAGATCCAGACTTACGTCTCATCAAGTAAATATCCATATATCTACTTGAGTCATTTTTGAAGGTAGACAAATCCACTGTTTTCAACAACATTTATCGGACTACATACATCAAATGTATGATCACTGATAAGTTCTTTGCTCGTTCCTTATTGCCTGTGAACGGTATTTCAGTCACTTCACCGTTTGGAGGAAAGTTGCAAGTGTCATATGATTCAAAATCAAACGACTTCAAAATCCATCATAATGGAATTTTCCATGCGGGTTTCTCCAATGTGACCAAATGCAGTGCCACACATATGTGGTATTCTTTTAGTCTTGCGACATTTAGCGTCAGTGTTATGGATGTATCATATTTCCATCAGTATTCATAACATACATCCCATCTAGGATGGAAGCATGGCCCTTCATGTTATTCATAATACTGAACAACAATTGTTGTTTTTATGAACAAATCTTTTGCAACAAACATTGTGCAATGGGCTAGAGTGTATGCAACTCTAAAATGAACTATGAAAATAAACCCAGAGGTAATGTATTATTATCAATATTCATAACATACGTCTCATTCATAATGAAAATATGGCCCTTATGTTATTCATAACACCGAACATGAAAAGTTCTCTTATGAACAACCTTCTTGCAAGATACCTTATGCAAAGGGCTAGAGTGTGAAACTCTAAAATGAATTATGAAACTTAATACATAGGGAATACACCGATGGAAGGCATAGTAACATTTACTATGTTCCCTGCGTGTATCTAAGCCTCATATTTCTGGCTAGTCTTTCAGGCCATAGTAGTTCTTACATCGAGTTGCAACAGAATGCAATCGAGCGGGTATCTTTGTGACCAACTCACAGTACCCAAGAATTAATGATTAACATGTTTAACCATAATTCCCAAGAACTATATCTTTGACCAGCCTTCTATACATCAAAAACTTGTATGACATTCATACATGAGCTGGATATTCCATTCTTCTTTCCTTTTGCCATTATACTTCTAATAGTTTAACTTTCAGTATTTCTCCTACTCTCAGAAGAAGCACCCAACTTAAGAGTGGCGTTAGCCCCGGACTTCCTAGGCGTGAAAGTCTCACTAACACCCTTCGGACACTTCCTTTCTCTTTAAGTTGTTGTTTTATTCACCTTTCATCATATGACAGGCGTTCTCCTGGATCCCCCTCTTATCAGTCTAATGCATAGTAAACTCCTTTACTAATAGTTTGCAAACAAACATTGCTTTGGATATCTCATATCTTTTTAGCCTTTGTCTGTCTCTGAAAATGATTTTCAGATTCCATGAATATCACATAACTATCCAAACTTTCGAAGTTCGGGTCTCATGGAAGCAAACATATTTCACTTGACCGAAATGGAAGTTTAGCTTTTGGATCGAAGGACGGGAGTCATATCATCCATAGCACTAGCGGAAGAATACCGAAAGCATGCGATAGGACAAGTCCTTCTCGGCACTCTTGAGGACAATCCTCACATTACGTTACCAACCGTAAAGTTTTAACCAGATATTTAACAGCTTATTCAATTTTAATAGGGAAGGTGGAAACGCGAGCCATTATCCTACAACTATTATGCAAATCACACTTAGACATTGTTCAAAATTAATTGCACTGAGAATTAAAACAAGTTAATTCTACAGTGAGCTCCCACTCAAATCAATATCTCTCATAATTGATTGTGAGTGATTCAAGATCCAAATTACAATTCAACGCCAAGGATGTATCCATCTCAAGTGACGAGAATTGCAATCGGTAGGCCAATCTTGCCAATCACATCTCTATGTGACTCTTGTTCATCTTTCGATGCATGTGTTCCGAGCTCATGACTTTCATGCCTGAACGTCAAGACAACCAAGTGATCTCGCTGCGAGGTCTCAACTCACCCGCCTCACACTTCTCTAATCGTTCGTACCCATGTAACCATGTGATACCCCGAAGAGATAGGTGCCGTGACGGTGCTACACTTGGGAGAACACTAACTACTTGATATTTTGTGAGAGATCACCCTAATAAAAAGCGACTACCGCGCAATCAAGAAGGGTGCATCAAGAGGGATAAACATCTCAGGCAATTCATAATAGCATGATATGGTATAGCCCTTTCTGACGGAAGTCTTTCATTCCTTCGTCTTCGGCATTCGCGTCGGTGTTCACCTTTGCGAAGATTGCCACCACCTTGTTGATGCACAAAATAATATTGCTATCTCTATAGCTTAATAAAATAAGTGCATTACATAAGGTTGACACGCAGGTCATTAAAGTGCAATCATATGGCTCCAACCATCATGCCGAATCATGACACACAGGTCATGTTAATCAATTTACATCATATAGTCATCTCATACATAATCAAATTATTATGAACACTGCTATACCACATCACATGAACATGCAAACCATCCTGCAAAACCAAGTTAGACGCCTCTAATCGGTCCATGCAAAAACTTGTTTTACGTGGCTTCTAAGGTTTCGAAACAAACCGAATCTACCAACGTCCATCATCAAGTATGATAATTCAAGTTGCTAGATTAACTTTCCAGGGTGTATGAAACACGAGATAATAAAATCTCGAGCCCCATACTAAACTTCGTCATACGCGTGACCCCCGTGCAGATCACATCTGCATTGCCCTTTCGTCTGCGAAACATCCATATTTCTTTTGACTATGGTGGAACCCAAAGAACTGTTAGCACTTCGTTGATCTGTCAATCAGCATACTCAGGAGCAGCATGAAAGGATCGCGGATTGTCAGAACTTTGTAAGATTCCACCATTCCGTCAAGATATGGACTACACAAATTCACGGGAAGCAATAGGACCTCCGAAACTCGGACTGTCACTCGGACAGCCCTTCGGGAGGACCTCCAAAACTTGGACGGTCACACGGACAGCCCTTCGGGAGGCACTCTCGAACTAAGACCGAAACTACGATCTCTCTACAGAGTTGCACACATACGGTGTCATCTATCCGGCAGGGCTTCGCCGTCCAGAACTAGTTCCTGCCGGAACCCAGACAGCCTTTCGGCTCTACGAAACTATTTCGCTGGGAGGGAGAGAGAGAGCTTGCGAAGCAAAGCATGTGTATGAGAGCACAAGGATGATCAAATGGCAGCCCACATCTCCTCTATTTATAGGAAAACCAAGGGGTAGGGTGGTTTTACAATAAAACCCAAAATGCACATGAATGAAGTCCTTCCACAAGGGCATAAAAGTGAAACCAAGGAACAAGAGGGACTCCATGAAGGAGTCCACCATGTGGCCGGCCACACCCTCATGTGGGGCCCCCAAAATGGCTCCAATCCATCCATGTCATCCCCAAGATCTTTTGGAGCAAAGCCCCAAAAGGTGGCTTTCCATAAAGTAGTCCAAAAAGCACTTTCACTATTCACGGTGACATTTTTCAGCGTCCGTTCGAACTAAAAATATTTATGTGGGATTAGAACATTTCTAGCACCCACTAAAATAATTTTCAATACGATCCGGAACAATTCCGGAATAGTGATTTTCATCTGCGAAAAGCATGTGAAGCGGTTCCGGCAGCTCCGGAACATTTCCGGTTATTCTTCCGGAAAATTCCCAGAAGTTTCCAGAATGATTCTGGCACCCTCCAAGAATTATCAGGCATGTGCCAAAACCAATTTTACTTTATGGTATCCTCTGAAACAACTTTTCAGTTTCACCGAAATTGTTCCGGTGACCTGTCTACGGAACTTTTCTACTGTCCGAAACTTTTCCGGTGTCCGAAACTTTTTGGTGATTTTCTCTCAGACTCCCTGTCTAGTATTCAACAGATAGATGACCCTTAAGCGTGTGACCCTATAGGTTTGGTGAAGCATAGACATGACCCGGAACCCCTTCCGATCAATGATCAACATCGGAGCCGTGGACACCCATATCAATCCCTATACCCACACGAATAAATATTCGAGTGAACCTCCAGTTGACGTGTGCTATTCCTGTTGCTTCGCGATATGTTACAAATACCCGAGGTGAGACATGTTGGCATCCCCATGGATCAACAACTTGTCCACTATGCCAGTTACCTCGTTATCGGTATTGTTCTCTTTTCTCGTTCCCGTGTTCCGGCATCCCCGTGATCAAATCGCAAAGTGTCTGGCCAGACGATGATGGATACCGTAACACCGAGAGGGCCCAGAGATATCTCTCCATCGTCGGAGGAGCAAATCCCAATCTTGAGCTATCAAGTTACTTCACTTACTTTTCCATGAACCCGTAAGCCGCCGTAATAGCCACCCATTTACGGATGACGTTTAACAAACCCCAAAGTTCATGAAGCAAGCATGAAGAAACTCGATACTCTCATGGTCTAAGGAATTATGCAAACATTAACTTCTCTGTGTTATTAACCATTAACTTATGACGAATGTATCTCATAGCATAACATTAATTTGGGTCGTTTCAACACAAATGTTCTTCTAACATTGTGCCCTCAAAATTGCCGGCATAGCCATGCCCATGATCAGGAAAACAGGATCATCATGCAATACTTGAGCCAGTCTTAGAGGCCAGACTAGGAATACATTTTACCATTTATTATCCCACACGTGCACATGAGTTTCCCTCCAAGCCTCGTTTTATTTGTAGACTCAAGAATCATTGCAGTTATAGCATGGAACATAAACATAATTATGAACAGGGAGATAATCAATAACATTTATTATTGCCTCTAGGGCATATCTCCTACAATGATCTTCCACCAAGTAAACCAACTAGCATCAACTACAAGGACTAATCAACACTAGTAGCAACCCACAGGTACCAATCTAAGGTTTTAAGACAAAGGCCGGATACAAGAGATGAACTAGGGTTTGGAGAGGAGATGGTGCCGATGAAGATGTTGATGGATATTGACCCCCTCTCAATGAGAGGATCGTTGGTGATGACGATGGCTTCTATTTCCCCCTCCCGGAGGGAAGTTTCCCCGGCAGAACAACCCTGCCAGAGCTCTAGATTGGTTATATCCAAGTTTCGCCTTGAGATGGCGGTGCTTCGTCCCGAAAGCTCTATTCTCATTTTTTTCATGTCGAAACCCTCCATATAGCAGAAGATGGGCATCGAAGGGCTGCCAGGTGGGCCACAAGCGTCAGGGGCGTGCCCAGGGGGTAGTGCGCGCCCCTGGCTTGTGGCTGCCTAGTGGGCCCCTGATGTATTTCTTTCGCTCAATATTTTTTATATATTCCAAAATAATTCTCCGTAACTTTTTAGGACTCCCAGATTTGCTCCTTTTCCAGTCCAGAATTCCAGCTGCCGGCATTCTCTCTCTTCATGTAAACCTTGTAAAATAAGAGAGAAAATGCATAAGTATTGTACCAAAATGTGTAATAACAGCCCGCAATGCAATAAATATCAATATAAAAGCATGATGCAAAATGGACGTATCAGCTCCCCCAAGCTTAGACCTCGCTTGTCCTCAAGCAAAAGCCGAAATCGATAAATATGCCCACATGTTTCAAGATAGAGGTGTTGATAACATAAAATACGGACATGAAGGTATCATGATCAACTTTAGAACAACAACATATATTGACATATAATTTCTTATGCTAAAGTAACAATTCATTCACAATGGTGAAGTACGAATCAAGAACTGTATTGAGAACCGACAAACTACGATCTCACTCATTGAAGCAATTCCAATTTATCATAACGTAGGAAAGAGTCAATATAAGAGCTTGTAAAGCAAATCCACATACTCAATCATCTTTTAGTCTTTCACAATTGCTGACACTCACGAGGTACCTATTAGGTCAAAGCTTTAATCGGACATACAGAAAGATAGAGTCTTATAGTGTTGCCTCCCAACTATTTACCTCGAGGGTAATGTCAACAGCAATAACTCATGCTCGTCCACTTCCGAGTGGATATATGTGCCTAGATCACTCCCCGACACATGATGCTTGCCAGAAGATAGAGGCGAAATAGAGAAAGTGATGGAGATCACCACGACTCTTGCATAAAGGTAAGTACTAGAAAATAAAACTAACAGACAGGCTCTTCGCAGAGGGAAGCAGAGGTTGTCATGCGCTTTTATAGTTGGATGTACAATCCCTTAATGCAAAAGAATGTCACTTTATATTGCCCCTTGTGATAGAGAACTTTATTATGCAGCCCGTCGCTTTTATTTCTTCCCTATCACAAGTTCGTATAAAGTTTATTTTCCTCACACTAATAGATCACACATATTTAGAGAGCAATTTTTTATTGCTTGCACCGATGACAACTTACATGAAGGATCTTAATCAATCTGTAGGTAGGTATGGTGGACTCTCATGACAAAACTGGATTAAGGGTGTTTGGCCACACAAGTAGTATCTCTACTTGGTGCGGATGTTTTGGCTGATATGAGGTGGAAGCAAGCGAAACATGTTGAGGGATCTATAACAATATAACTTATATTCGGAAATAAGCAAACATAAACCATCATGTTGTCTTCCTTGTCCAACATCAACTTCTTAACATATAATATTTTAATGAGTGCTCACAATCATAGAAGATGTCCAAGATAATATATTTATATGTGAACCTCTCTTTCTTTATTACTTCCTTTTAATTGCCCCAATGACCAACAACTATGTTTGTCAACCCACAACAGGTTTCAATCAACATACTTCTCATATGTGAAGTCATCACTCCCCATAAGATCATCATATATACTCTTTGCTTTTATTCTATACTTCTTTCTACTTCATCCTTCTCAAGATCAAGATCATACCAAACAAGCAAAGCCCTCAACTCAAAATCACTTTTTATTATATAACTCACGGACTTTCTTACATAGGAGGAATCATAAAGCAAAGACTCAAAACTAGATCACACGAAAACTTTATTCTACTAGATCAAGATATAAACAAAAGGACCGAACTAAGAAAAGATGGCAAAAATAAAAATAAATATAAAAGATGTGATGGTGATACGATACCGGGGCACCTACCCCAAGCTTGGTGCAAGCCAAGGGGAGTGCCCATACCCATGTGTTTAGTTGTCTTGCTTCGGAGGTGGTGATGTCGGAGTTGTTGATGAGGTTGAAAGCTTGTCTAGTTTCCTCCCAAGCATAAAATTTTGTTCCCTCAGGTCATCCACCTCCTGCTCGAGCTTCAATATCCTTTGACATAATTCTTCCTTGCTCTCCTGCAGGAAACGAGAAGGGATAAATAGAACCTTGGGTTTTCGCCTGGTGCTTGGAAGGCTTGATTTCTTGAACTCGATGTGCATATCTCCTGGCTAAGGCAGGGGGCTCTTCTTCATCCGAGCTTTCTTCCTCGTACTTGGCTTCTTGTTCCTCCTCCGATAACAATCCATAAGGCGCTTGGGATTGGCAAGATAATGCGATATATAGCTCTCCTCATTAGAATCTTGGGACGACATATTGCTCCAAATCTGCTACAAAAACAGCTCATAGAGAAAACAGGAGGTATTGGCATGATACAAGAGTCAAAACCTTCTGGAGATTATATAATGAATTTTTACCGACCTGAAGGAGTATACCAGAAGAAAACGGAGTCTGAAAGGTGCACGAGGTGGCCACAAGCCACAGGGACGCGCGCAGGGAGGTAGGGCGCTCCCCTAGGCTTGTCGCCTCCTCATGCACTATTCAGACTACTTTAAATTTTCCTAATTTTTTAAATATCCCAAAACAGATAAAAATTTCCATTGAAAAAGTTTTGGAGTCTATTTACTTACCGTACCACATACCTATTCCTTTTCGGAGTCTGAAACATTCTGGTAAGTCTCCCTAATGTACTCCTCCGGAGTTATGGTATTGATGATATTGGTTTCAACATTTATGGGAGTACCAGAGATATATGTTTGATTCTTTGACCGTTCACCACCTTTGGGTTTGTGCCTTCGACGTTGTTAATTTGATGGCATCGGAACGGTATACCTCCTCGATAACATAAGGACCTTCCCATTTAGAGAGAAGTTTTCTTGCAAAAAATTGAAACGAGAATTGTATATCAAGGCATGATCACCTACATTAAATTCACACTTTTGTATCCTTCTATCATGCCATCTCTTAACCTTTTCTTTAAACAATTTGGCATTCTCATAGGCTTGGGCTCTCCATTCGTCAAGTGAGCTGATGTCAAATAACCTCTTCTCACCAGCAAGTTTGAAATCATAATTGAGCTCTTTGATTGCCCAATAAGTAGTTCTATAAGCCCACAATGCATCATAAAGTTTCTTAGACCAATTCTTCCTAGATCTATTAATAGTCTTCTGCCAAATGAATTTAATTTCTCTATTGCTCAATTCTACTTGACCACTAGACTAAGGAGGATAAGGGGATGCAACTCTATGATTAACATCATATTTGGCGAGCAATTTATGGAAAGCACCATGAATAAAGTGTGAACCACCATCAGTCATCAAATATCTAGGGACTCCAAATCTGGGGGAAATAACTTATTTAAGCATTTTAATAGAAGTATTATGATCAATGCTACTAGTTGGAATAGCTTCTACCCACTTAGTAACATAATCAACCAACTAGAATGTGAGTATACCCGTTAGATTGTGGAAAAGGCCCCATATAATCAAAACCCCAAACATCAAATGGTTCAATAACAAGAGAGTAATTCATAGGCATTTCCTGACGTCTACTAATGTTACCAATTCTTTGACATTCATCACAATACAAGACAAACATACAAGCATCCTTGAAGAGAGTAGGCCAATAAAACCCACATTGTAGTACCTTATGTGCAGTTCTATCTCCAGCGTGGTGTCCTCCGTAGGCTTCAGAGTGGCACTTGCGTAAGATCTGTTCCTGTTCTTGCTCAGGTACATAACGTCTAATAATACCATCTACTCCTTCTTTATAAAGGTGTGTATCATCCCAAAATTAATGCCTTAAATCATAGAAGAACTTTTTCTTTTGTTGGTATGTGAAAGCAGGCGGTATAAATTTAGCAACAATGCAATTGGCATAATCAGCATACCATGGAGCATTGTGTGAAGCATTTACGACAGCTAATTGTTCATCAGGAAAGCTATCATCAATAGGTAGTGGGTCATCAAGAACATTTTCTAACCTAGACAAGTTATCGGCCATAGGGTTATCAACACCCTTTCTATCAATGATATGCAAATCAAATTCTTGTAGTAGAAGGACCCAACTAATAAGTCTAGGTTTAGCATCTTTATTCTCCATAAGGTACTTAATAGCAGCATGATCGGTGTGAACAGTTACTTTGGAATCAATAATATAAGGTCTAAACTTATCACAAGCAAACACGACTGCTAAAAATTCATCTTCGATAGTAGCATAGTTTCTTTGAGCACTGTCTAGAGTTTTACTAGCATAATGGATATTTAATTTCTTATCGACTCTTTGTCCTAGAAAAGCACCAACAACATAATCACTAGCATCACACATAATTTCAAAGGGTAGGTTCCAGTCGGGTGGTTGAACAACAGGTACGGTAATCATGGCATTCTTAAGAATTTCAAATGCTTCTACACAATCATCATCAAAAACAAATGGAAAATCTTTTTGCAAAAGATTTGTGAGCGGCCTAGAAATCTTTGATAAACCTCCTATAGAAACCAGCATGACCAAGGAAACTTCTTATACCTTTGATATCCGTAGGGCACGGCATTTTTTTAATAGCATCAACTTTAGCTTTATCAACTTCAATACCTCTTTCGGAGATCTTGTGCCCCAAGACAATACCTTCATTAACCATAAAGTGGCACTTTTCCCAATTCAAGACAAGATTAGTTTCTTCACATCTCTGCAAAACTCGGTCAAGGTTGCTCAAACAATACTCAAATGAAGTTCCGTAAACGGAAAAATCATCCATGAAAACCTCAAGAATCTTTTCACAAAAGTCAGAGAATATAGCCATCATGCATCTTTGAAAGGCAGCAGGTGCATTGCATAAACCAAAAGGCATATGTATATAAGCAAAGGTACCAAAAGGGCAAGTAAAAGTGGTTTTTTCTTGATCCTCTCTTGATACAGGTATTTGAGAGAAACCAGAGTAACCATCTAGAAAGCAAAAATGTGTATGTTTGGATAGTCTTTCTAGCATTTGATCAATAAAAGGTAAAGGGTAATGATCTTTCTTCGTAGCTTTATTCAGTTTCCTAAAATCAATTACCATTCTATAACATGTAACAATTCTTTGCGGGATCAATTCATTTTTATCATTAGGAACAACGGTGATACCTCCCTTCTTAGGGACACAATGGACGGGTGATACGTCTCCAACGTATCTATAATTTTTGATTGTGCCATGCTATTATATTATCTGTTTTGGATGTTTTATATGCATTAATATGCTATTTTATATTATTTTTGGGACTAACCTATTTATCTAGAGCCGAGTGCCAGTTTCTGTTTTTTCCTTGTTTTTGAGTTTCGGAGATAAGGAATATTAAAAGGAGTCGAAACGGAATAAAACCTTCAGAATGATTTTTCTAGAACAAAAGGAAACTACGAGACTTGAGAACCAAGGCAGAGGAGCCACCGTGGGGCCACAAGCCCTAGGGGTGCGGCTAGGAGGGGTGGCCGCACCGGGCAGGCTTGTGGGCCCACGGATGCTCCCCTGACCCTAATCTTCGGCCTATAAATTCCCAAATATTCCATCATTATCAGAACAAACCACAAAAACACTTTTCCGCCGCCAGAAGCTTCCTTTCCCGAGAGATCCAATCTTGGAGCCTTTTCGATAATCTGTTGGAGGGGGATTCGATCACGGAGGACATCTACATCAACTCCATTGCCCCTCCGATGATGCATGAGTAATTCACCACAGACCTATGGGTCCATAGCTAGTAGCTAGATGGCTTCTTCTTTCTCTTTGCTTCTCAATATCATGTTCTTCATGATCTTCATGGAGATCTATCCGATGTAATACTCTTTTGCGGTGTGTTTGTCGAGATCCGATGAATTGTGGGTTTATGTTCAGATTATCCATGAATATTATTCGAGTCTTTCCTGAATTCTTATATGCATGATTTCATATCTTTGCAAGTCTCTTCGAGTTATTGGTTTGGTTTGGCCAACTAGATTGGTAATTCTTGCAATGGGAGAAGTGCTTAGTTTTGGGTTCAATCTTGCGGTGTCCTCACCCAGTGACAAAGTAGGGGTAGCGAGGCATGTATTGTATTGTTGCCATCAAGGGTAAAAAGATGGGGTTTTCATCATATTGCTTGAGTTTATCCCTCTACATCATGTCATCTTACTTAATGCGTTACTATGTTCTTCATGAACTTAATACTCTAGATGCAGGCAGGAGTCGGTCGATGTGTGTAGTAATAGTAGTAGATGCGGAATCGTTTCGGTCTACTTGTCACGGACGTGATGCCTATATGCATAATCATTGCCTTGGATATCTTCATAATTATTCGCTTTTCTATCAATTGCTCGACGTTAATTTGTTCACCCATCATAATACTTGCCATCATGAGAGAAGCCATCTAGTGAAACCTATCGCCCCCGGGTCTATTTTCCATATTATACTTTCCAATCTAAAACCAAAAATACCAAAAATAATTGCTGCCCTATTTTTTCTTTTATTTTTACTTTCCATTCAAGCATCCTATTATATCTATCTCTATTATATCTCATCCTTGCAAGTAACCGTGAAGGGATTGACAACCCCTTTATAGAGTTGGGTGCAAGAGTTTGATTCTTTGTGCAGGTATATCTATTGGTGACTCGCTTGTATCTCCTACTAGATTGATACCTTGGTTCTAAAAAACTGAGGGAAATACTTATGTACTTTGCTGCATCAAACCGTTCCTCTTCACGGGAAACCAACGCATGCTCGAGAAGAAGCAAGAAGGATTTCTGGCACCGTTGTCGGGAGATACAAGTCAAGTCAAGATAAGAACTCTCTCGTGAACTTGCCAATTTTTGGTTTGGTTGAGGGAGATCTACATCAAGCCTACCAAGTACCCATCACAAACGCATCTCTTGCATTTACATTATTTGCCATTTGCCTCTCGTTTTCCTCTCCCTCACTTCTAAAACGATTTCCAGAAAATACTAAAAAGATTTGCCTTTCTATTCGCCCTTTTTCATTCGTCTTTTCGTTTGCTTGTGTGCTTGATTGCTTGATTTGTCACGATGACTCAAGAGAATACCACGTTGTGTGATTTTTCCAATACAAAAAATAATGATTTTATTAGTACTCCTATTGCTCCCGCCACTAGTGCGGAATCTTATGAAATTAATGTTGCTTTGCTCAATCTTGTTATGAAAGAACAATTTTCCGGCCTTGCTAATGAAGATGTCGCATACCATCTAAATACTTCCATTGAATTGTGTGATATGCAAAAGAAGAAAGATGTGGATAATGATATTGTTAAATTGAAGCTATTTCCGTTCTCACTATGAGATCGTGCTAAAACTTGGTTTTCATGTTTGCCTAAAAATAGTATTGATTCATGGAATAAGTGTAAAGATGATTTTATTTCCAAGTATTTTCCACCCGCTAAGATCATCTCCCTTAGTAATGATATAACTAATTTTAAGCAACTTGATCATGAACATGTTGCACAATCTTGGGAGAGGATGAAACTTATGATTAGGAATTGCCTCGCACATGGTTTGAGTTTATGGATGATTATACAATTTTTTATGCTGGAATGAATTTTGCTTCTAGGAATCTTTTAGATTCCGCCGCGGGTGGCACTTTTATGGAAATAACATTAGGAGAAGCTACTAAACTCCTAGATAATATTATGACAAATTACTCTCAATGGCACACTGAAAGATCTCCTACTAGTAAAAAATTGCATGCTATTGAAGAGATTAATACTTTGAGTGAAAAGATGGATGAATTGATGAATTTTTTGGCTATTAAGAGTGCTCCTATTGATCCTAATGATATGCCTTTGTCTTCTTTGATTGGAAATAATAATGAATCTATGGATGTTAATTTTGTTGGTAGGAACAATTTTGGTAATAACGCTTATAGAGGTAATTTCAATGCTAGACCGTTTCCTAGTAATTCCTCTAATAATTATGGTAATTCCTAAAGAAATTCTTATGGAAATTATAATAAAATGCCCTCTGATTTTGAGAGTAATATTAAATAATTCATTAGTACGCAAAAAGGTTTTAATGCTATGATTGAAGAAGAATTGCTCAAGATTGATGATTTGGCTAGGAACGTTGATAGAATTTCTCTTGATATTGATTCTTTAAAAATTAGACCTATTACACCCAAGCATTATATTAATGAGTCTTTAAAATCTATGATAATTTTATTGATGATTGTAAGGAAAGAACCACTAGAGTTCATGTTAAGCGTGAATGGCTTGAAAAAGTATGTTCTCGTGATAATATTGATGAAGATCTTAAAGTGATTGATGTGAATCCTATTGAATCTTTGTTTTACGATGTTAATATTGATAAGGATGTTACTGGAGATGAGTCAACTTTATTTAAAAGGCGTCCCAATAATTCGGGGTTTACAGATCTAGATGCTAAGATTGACAACAGTGGGATTGAAGAGGTCAAAACTTTAAATAGTATTGAACCCACTCTTTTGGATTTCAAGGAATTTAATCATTATAGATGCTCTTTAATTGATGTCATTCCCTTGTTGCAATCCATGTTTAACTCTCCTCATGCTTATAATCAAAATAAGGCTTTTACTAAACATATTGTTGATGCCATGATGAAAGTTTTTGAAGAAAAACTTGAGTTGGAAGTTTCTATACCTAGGAAGCTATATGATGAGTAGGAACCTACTATTAAGATTAAGATTAAATATTATGACTTCCATGCTTTGTGTCATTTGGGTGCTAGTGTTTCCACGATTCGAAAAACTTTATGTGATGTGTTAGGTTTCCGTGAATTTGATGATTGTTCCTTAAATTTGCATCTTGCGGATTCCACTATAAAGAAACCTATGGGAACAATTAATGATGTTATTATTGTTGCAAATAGGAATTATGTTCCCATAGATTTCATTTTTCTTGACATAGATTGCAATCCTACATGTCCTATTATTCTTGGTAGACCTTTCCTTAGAACGATTGGTGCAATTATTGTTATGAAGGAAGGGAATATTAGATTCCAATTTCCATTAAGTAAAGGCATGGGACACTTTCCTAGAAAGAAAATCAAAATTACCTTATGAATCTATCATGAGATCTACTTATGGATTTCATACCAAAGATGACAATACCTAGATCTATTGCGTTTTGCCTAGCTAGGGGCGTTAAACAATAGCGCTTGTTGGGAAGCAACCCAATTTTATTTTGATTTATGCTTTTTGCTTATGTTTTGGTGTGTTTGTCACATTATTAATTATGTATTAATTTTGTTTTTGTGTTTTTATTAGTGTTTGAGCCAAGTAAAACCCTTGGGGTGATCTAGGGTAGTTGTTGATTTGATCCTGCCGAAAAACAGAAACTTTTGGGCTCAGTCTAGGAATTTGCCAAATTTTCAGAGCGTCGAATTGATATGAAAGTTTTACAAAATATTTATATACAAATTTCCATGATTTTCATAATTTTTCATAATTTTTAGAGTTCCAGAAGTATTCGAAGTTTACAGATTGCTACAGACTGTTCTGTTTTGACAGATTCTGTTTTCTTTGTGTTGTTTGCTTATTTTGATGTATCTATGGGTCGTATCGGGGGGTATGAGTCATGGGAAAGTTAGAATACAGTAGGTATTACACAAATATAAATTAAGAATGAGTTCACAATAGTACCTAAAGTGGTGATTTATTTGTCTTATACTAACGGATCTCATGAGTTTTCTTTTGAGTTTTGTGTTGTGAAGTTTTCAAGTTTTGGGTAAAGATTTGATGGACTATGGAATAAAGAGTGGCAAGAGCCTAAGCTTGGGGATGCCCAAGGCACCCCAAGTCATATTCAAGGATACCAAAAATTCTAAGCTTGGGGATGCCCCGGAAGGCATCCCCTCTTTCGTCTTCAATCCATCGGTAAATTTACTTGAGGATATATTTTTATTCACCACATGATATATGTTTTGCTTGGAGTATATTGTATGATATGAGTCTTTGCTTGTTAGTTTGACACAATCATCCTTGCTGCACACATATTTTGAGAGAGACATGCTGAATCATGAATTTGTTAGAATACTCTATGTGCTTCACTTATATCTTTTGAGCTAGGCAATGTTGCTCTAGTGCTTCACTTATATCTTTATAGAGCATGGTGGTGTTATATTTTATAGAAATTATTGAACTCTCGTTACTCACTTATATTATTTTGAGAGTTTCTTAAAACAACATGGTAATTTTTTTAGGTTATGAATTTAGTCCTAATATAATGGCATCCAAGAGGGATATAATAAAAACTTTCATATTAAGTGCATTAAAAACTATGAGAAGTTTGATTCCTTGCATATAGTTTTGAGATAATAGGGATGGTAATATGAGAGTCATGCTAGTGAGTAGTTGTGAATTGGAAGAGATACGTGTGTTAAAGCTTGTGATTCCCGTAGCATGCACGTATGGTGAACCGTTATGTAACGAAGTCGGAGCATGATTTGTTTAATGATTGTCGACCTTTGTGTGAGGGTTCGGAGCGCGTGATGGTTAACTCCTACCAACCTCTCCCCTAGGAGCATGTGTCTAATGCTTTTTTGGTAACTAATAGACTTTTGCAATAAGTATCTGAGTTCTTTATGACTAATGTTGAGTCCATGGATTATACGCACTCTCACCCTTCCATCTTTGCTAGCCTCTCTAGTATCGCGCAACTTTCGTCGGTACACCAAACCCTCCTTCCTCAAAACAGCCACCGTATATTCCTCAAAACAGCCACCATACCTACCTATTATGGCATTTCCATAGCCATTCCGAGATATATTGCCATGCAACTTCCACCATGTAGTTTTTCTATGACTTGCGTCATCACTTCATATTGCATATAGAGTTATATCTTCTCATAGGAATCGAGTTGTAATTTCTTTTTATTTGAGTTATAAGTAAATAAAAGTGTGATGATTTTTCATTAATAGAGCATTTTCCCATGAGAGAAAAGTATGATGGAGGCTATGACTCCCTCACAAGTTGGGATGAGTATCCGGACTTTACAAAAAATAAAAGAGGCCAGCGAAGCCTAAACAAAAAAATAAAAGAGGCCAAAGAAGCCCACCAAAAAAATGAGAGAAAGAGAGAAGGGACAATTGCTACTACCTTTTCCACACTTGTGCTTCAAAGTAGCACCATGACCTTCATGATAGAGAGTCTCCAATTTTGTCACTTTCATATAACTAGTGGATATTCATTTTGCATGACCACTTAGTTTACTTTTTTGAGCTTTCATACACTTATAGCTCTAAGTGCATTTGTTGCATGGCAATTCCTACTCACTCACATTGATATCTATTGACGGGCATCTCCATAACCCGTTGATACGCCTAGTTGATGTGAGACTATCTTCTCCTTTTTTTCCTGCACCTCCTCCATGTTCTATTTCGCCTATAATGCTATATCCATGGCTCATGCTCATGTATTGTGTGAGAGTTGAAAATGTTTGAGAACACCAAAAGTGTGAAACAATTGCTTGACTTGTTCATCGGGGTTGTGCATAATTTAGATACTTTGTGTGGGGAAGATGGAGCATAGCCAGACCATATGATTTTGTAGGGATAACTTTCTAAGGCCATGTTATTTCGAAAGGACACGACTACCTTGTTGGTGTGCTCGAAGTATTACTGTTTTTAGGCCAATAATAGACAATTGTTTTGAATCTTATGGATCTAAATATTCATGCTACAATAAAGTATATTACATGGATAAATATGTTAGGTAGCATTCCACATCAAAAATTCTGTTTTTATCATTTACCTACTCGAGGACGAGCAGGAATTAAGCTTGGGGATGCTGATACGTCTCCAACATATCTATAATTTTTGATTGTTCCATGCTATTATGTTATGTGTTTTGGATGTTTTATATGCATTAATATGCTATTTTATATTATTTTTGGGACTAACCTATTAATCTAGAGCCTAGTGTCAATTTCTGTTTTTTCCTTGTTTTTGAGTTTCGCGGGTAAGGAATATTAAAGGGAGTCCAAACGAAATAAAACCTTCGAAATGATTTTTTCTGTAACAAAAGGAAACTACGAGACTTGAGAACCAAGGTAGAGGAACCACCGTGGGGCCACAAGCCCTAGGGGCGCGACCAGGAGGGGTGGTCGCGGTGGGCAGGCTTGTGGGCCCACGGCTGCTCCCCTAACACTAATCTCCGGCCTATAAATTCCCAAATATTCCATCATTATCAGAACGAGCCATGAAAACACTTTTCTTCAGCCAGAAGCCTCCATTCCCGAGAGATCCAATCTTGGAGCCTTTTCCGGTAATCTGTCGGAGGGGGATTCGATCACGGAGGGCATCTACGTCAACTCCATTGCCCCTCCAATGATGCGTGAGTAGTTCACCGTAGACCTACGGCTCCATAGCTAGTATCTTGATGGCTTCTTCTCTCTCTTTGCTTCTCAATACCATGTTCTTCATGATCTTCATGGAGATCTATCCGATATAATACTCTTTTGTGGTGTGTTTGTCAAGATCCGATGAATTGTGGGTTTATGTTCAGATTATCTATGAATATTATTTGAGTCTTTCCTGAATTCTTATATGCATGATTTCATATCTTTGCAAGTCTCTTCGAGTTATTGGTTTGGTT
This sequence comes from Hordeum marinum, assembly GCA_022496015.1. Taxonomy (NCBI): domain Eukaryota; kingdom Viridiplantae; phylum Streptophyta; class Magnoliopsida; order Poales; family Poaceae; genus Hordeum; species Hordeum marinum. The sequence continues at coordinate 285,591,982 of CM039677.1, read as the reverse complement.
TGGCCAACTAGATTGGTAATTCTTGCAATGGGAGAAGTGGTTAGTTTGGGTTCAATCTTGCGGTGTCCTCACCCAGTGACAAAGTAGGGGTAGCGAGGCATGTATTGTATTGTTGCCATCAAGGGTAAAAAGATGGGGTTTTCATCATATTGCTTGAGTTTATCCCTCTACATCATGTCATCTTACTTAATGCGTTACTATGTTCTTCATGAACTTAATACTCTAGATGCAGACAGGAGTCGGTCGATGTGTGTAGTAATAGTAGTAGATGCAGAATCGTTTCGGTCTACTTGTCACGGACGTGATGCCTATATGCATAATCATTGCCTTGGATATCTTCATAATTATTCGCTTTTCTATCAATTGCTCGACAATAATTTGTTCACACACCGTAATACTTGCCATCATGAGAGAAGCCATCTAGTGAAACCTATCGCCCCCGGGTCTATTTTCCATATTATACTTTCCAATCTAAAACCAAAAATACTTGCTGCCCTACTTTAAATTTTAGTTTTACTTTCCGTTCAAGCATCCTATTATATCTATCTCTATTAGATCTCATCCTTGCAAGTAACCGTGAAGGGATTGACAACCCCTTTATAGCGTTGGGTCCAAGAGTTTGATTCTGTGTGCAGGTATATCTATTAGTGACTCGTTTGTATCTCCTACTGGATTGATACCTTGGTTCTCAAAAACTAAGGTAAATACTTATCTACTTTGCTACATCAAACCGTTCCTCTTCATGGGAAACCAACGCATGCTCGAGAAGTAGCAACAGGACTAACCCATCTACTACAGCAACAGGATAAATGATACCTGCCTCCAGAAGCTTTAGTATTTCTTTTCTTACCACTTCTTTCATCTTAGGGTTCAATCATCGTTGGTGATCAATAACTGGTTTGGCATCAGGCTCCATATTAATTTTATGCTGACATAGAGTGGGACTAATGCCCTTAAGATCATCAGGAGTATAACCAATGGCAGCATGGTGCTTCCTCAGAGTTTTCAATAATCTCTTTTCTTCATGCTCTGAAAGGTTAGCACTAATAATAACAGGATATATCTCCTTTTCGTCAAGATAAGCATATTTCAATGTATCGGGTAATTGTTTGAGCTCAAACATTCGATCACCCTTGGGTGGAGGAGGATCCCCAAGTATTTCAACAGGTAAGTTGTGTTTCAAAATAGGCTACTGATCAAAGAAAATTTTATCTATTTCATTCCTCTCATTCATATGCATATCATTTTCATGGTCTAGCAAATATTGTTCTAAAGGATCAGTAGGAGGCACATCAATAGAAGCAAGACCAATAATTTCATCTTTACTAGGCAATTCTTTATCATGGGGTTGTCTACGAAATTTAGAGAAATTGAACTCATGAGACACATCCCCAAAACTCACAGTAACTGTTTCTTTCTCACAATCAATCCTAGCATTAGCAGTATTCAAGAAGGGTCTACAAAATATAATGGGACAAAAGTCATCTTGTGGGGAACCAAGAACAAGAAAATCAGTAGGATATTTTATTTTCCCACACAAGACTTCAACATCTCTAACAATCCCCATGGGTGCAATAGTGTCCCTATTAGCAAGCTTAATAGTAACACCAACTTCCTCTAGTTCAACTGGTGCAATATCATGCCTGAATTCTTTATATAAGGAAAAGGGAATTGCACTTACGCTAGCACCCATATCACACAAGCCATGATAACAATGATCTCCTATTTTAACAGAAACAATAGGCACGCTAGCAACTGGTCTATGTTTACTCTTAGTATCAGGTGTAGCGATTCTTGCGGCTTCCTCACAGAAATGAATAACATGCCCATCAATATTATCAACCAAGAGAACTTTAACCATTGCAATACTAGGTTCAACTTTAATTTGCTCAGGGGGTGTAGGTGTTCTAATACAACTCTTACGAACCATAGTTGAAGCTTTAGCATGTTCTTTTATCTTAACAGGGAATGGTGGTTTCTCAATGTAAGTAGTAGGAATAACATGATCAACATTATAAGTAATAGTTTCCTCTTCAACTTTAATAGGTTCAACTACTTTCACTTCAATGGGAGGATGATATTTAAACCACTTCTCCTTAGGGAGATCAACATGAGTAGCAAAAGATTCACAGAAAGAAGCTACTATCTCAGAGTCAAGTCCATATTTAGTGCTAAATTCACGAAAAGCATCGGTGTCTATAAAGGATTTAACACAATCAAACTTAAGGTTTGTACCTAACTCCTTACCTTCGTCGAGTTCCCAATCTTCAGAGTTGCGTTTAATTCTTTCCAATAAGTCCCATTTGAATTCAATATCTTTCTTCATAAAAGAACCAGAGCAAGAAGTATCGAGCATGGATCGATCATTACGAGAAAGCCGAGCATAAAAATTCTGAATAATAATTTCTCTTGAGAGCTCATTGTTGGGGCATGAATATAGCATTGACTTAAGCCTCCCACAAGCTTGAGCAGTTCTTTCTCCTTCACGAGGCCAAAAACTGTAAATATAACTTCGATCACGATGAACCAGATGCATAGGATAAAACTTCTGATGAAATTCCAATTTCAATCGGTTGTAGTTCCATGATCCAATATCATCACATAGCCTATACTATGCCAATGCCTTCTCCTTCAAAGATAAAGGAAAGACCTTCTTATTGACAACATCCTCGGGCAAACCTGCAAGCTTAAATAATCGACAAACTTCATCCACATAGATTAGATGTAAATCAGGATGTAGTGTTCCATCTCCTTCATAAGGATTAGCTAGCTGTTTCTCTATCATACCCGAAGGAATTTCATAATAAATACTTTCAGTAGGTGCAGTAGGTTGAGGAGTGACTCTTTGTGCTTCCTGTCGAGGTGAAGATATCCCGAACAAGCCCCTCAAAGGATTATTTTCCATAGTAACAAGTGACAGTAAATTTCAGCACACTATATAAATATTTCCTTACCAAGTTCCACTCACCAAAGGTGCTTCACTCCCCGGTAACGGCGCCAGAAACGAGTCTTGATGACCCACAAGGGATCTATCGTAGTCCTTTTGATAAGTAAGAGTGTCGAACCCAACGAGGAGCAGAAGGAAATGACAAGCGGTTCTCAGTAAGGTATTCTCTGCAAGCACTAAAATTATCGGTAACAGATAGTTTTGTGATAAGATAATTCATAACGGGTAGCAAGTAACAATTGTAACAAAGGTGCAGCAAGGTGTCCCAATTCTTTTTATAGCAAAGGACAAGCCTGGACAAACTCTTATATAAAGCAAGGCGCTCCCAAGGGCACATGTGAATTTCTGTCAAGGTAGTTTTCATTATGCATATATGATTCGCGTTCGTTACTTTGATAATTTGATATGTGGGTGGACCGGTGCTTGGGTGTTGCCCTTACTTGGACAAGCCTCCCACTTATGATTAACCCCGAGCCCCTTTACTTATGCACTTTACTTTGTGATAGCCATATTGTTTCTTGTTATATATCTTGCTATCACTTAGTTGTCTATCTTGCTTAGCATAAGTTGTTGGTGCACATAGGTGAGCCTAGTAGTTTTAAGTTTTGTGCTTGACTAATTAAACAATAGTTTTATTCCGCATTTGTTCAAGCCTAAACCATAATTATTTTAAAGTGCATATTCACCCCCCTCTAGGCAACATCCACGACCTTTCAAAGGTGCAGCAAGGTGGCCCAATCCTTTTTATAGCAAATGACAAGCCTGGACAAACTCTTATATAAAGCAAGGTGCTCCCGAGGGCACATGGGAATTTCTATCAAGCTAGTTTTCATCATGCATATATGATTCACGTTCGTTAATTTGATAATTTGATATGTGGGTGGACTGGTGCTTGGGTGCTACCCTTACTTGGACAAGCCTCCCACTTATGATTAACCCCTCTCACAAGCATCTGCAACTACGAAAGAAGAAACCATAGCATAAAAAATGTGGATCCAAATTAGCCCCTTACGAAGCAACGCATAAACTAGGGTTTTAGCTTCTGTCACTCTAGCAACCTATCATCTACTTATTACTTCCCAATGCCTTCCTCTAGGCCCAAACAATGGTGAAGTGTCATGTAGTCGATGTTCACATGACACCACTAGAGGAGAGACAACGTACATCTCATCAAAATATAGAACGAATACCAAATTCACATGATCACTTATAACAAGACTTATCCCATGACCTCGGTAACAAACGTAACTACTCACAAAGAATATTCATGTTCATAATCAGAGGATTATTAATGATGATCAAGGATCTGAACATATGATCTTCCACCAAGTAAACCAACTAGCATCAACTACAAGGAGTAATCAACACTACTAGCAACTCATAGGTACCAATATGAGGTTTTAAGACAAAGATCGGATACAAGAGATGGACTAGGGTTTGGAGAGGAGATGGTGCTGATGAAGATGTTGATGGAGATTGACCCCCTCTCGATGAGAGGATCGTTGGTGATGACGATGGCTTCGATTTCCCCCTCCCGGAGGGAAGCTTCCCCAGTAGAACAGCCCTGCCAGAGCTCTAGATTGGTTCTATCCAAGTTCCGCCTCGAGACGGCGGCGCTTCGTCCCGAAAGCTCTATTCTGATTTTTCAGGTCGAAACCCTCCATATAGCAGAAGATGGGCATCGGAGGGCTGCCAGATGGGCCACAAGCCCCAGGGGCGCGCCCACGGGGGTAGGGGCGCCCCTAGGCTTGTGGCTGCCTGGCGGGCCCCATGATGTATTTCTTTCGCCCAATAATTTTTATATATTCCAAAATAATTCTCCATGGATTTTGAGGACTTTTGGAGTTGTGCAAAATAGGTATCTCAGATTTGCTCCTTTTCCAGTCCAGAATTCCAGCTGCCGGCATTCTCCCTCTTCATGTAAACCTTGTAAAACAAGAGAGAAAAGGCATAAGTATTGTACCAAAATGTGTAATAAAAGCTCATAATGCAATAAATATCAATATAAAAGCATGATGCAAAATGGACGTATCAGATGCCGCCGTACGCCCTCCCGTCGAGCCGCTCGATCTCGATTGTCTCCGCGACCGACGTGACCATCCTTGAGCACGACATGGAGTGGGGCATCCACCCAGGCCACTGGCTTGGTGCCTGGTACAAAGAAGCGGCCAGAACCATGGTGGTCCGTGCCCCCCTTTGTCTCCTGTTGGGAGGAAGAAGAAGGAGACATGAGAGAGAGGGGGAGACTAGCGGGGCCCGCGTGTAAGTGGAAATGAGTTCCGAGGAAGTTGTTTTCGGCAAATGGAGGCGTATTCACGGAAACACACCTTCGACGTGGCTCCTCTGTAGGTGCGTGCGAGCCAGTTGGCCGGCCGAGTTGCTAACGAGCGCCCAACACACGATTTTGGCCTATTTGCTATTTTTTTCTTTTTCTTTTTGAAATAGCTTCAGGAATTTCTAAAAGATCCAATTCTAATCCAAATTTGATGATCCAAATTCCTAGAGGTTCCAAAAATCTTGCCCTATTTATCTAGACATGGTGAACATGTTTCTCATGCTTTGTTTCAGATGAATTTCATAAATAGCCCCCTTTTTCCAATTATTCGTATTAGAAAACCCCTAGAATATTCATCCCAACTCCAAATCCGGTGAAACCAATTTCTAAATGTTTCTAAAATCATTCCCTATGTAATGAGTGCCTCCACTCATTTTTGTAAAAATGTATTCTGTGAACTTTTTGTAGAACCATTACTCTCTCCATTTCTACCTTTCAAAAATCCTCATTGATCCAAATCTAGTAGAACCTCATTGGTTATTTTTCTTATAACCACAAGTATCCAAGAGAAATAAAATTCCTATTTTTAGGACACTTGTATTTTCATCCTTGGTGTGTTGCTTGTTGTGATTGCTTTTGACGGTAGATGACGAAGTAGACAGAGTGTTGGTGAAGGACCAGAAGAATCAAACACTTTGTTGAGCCAGGCAAGCAACCCCTTGACCATGTTGATGAAACCATTTTTATCCATGTCATATAGCATTTTATGTCGTTGCATTGAAAGCATGATGATGATGTGGTGACAACCTTATCTCCAATGCACTTCTCGTTGATACTTGCATTGTGCATGGCTCTATGTTCCGTTGAGAGCCATGTGGGTGGGAAGTAGATAGGTGCAAGTAGTTTCTACGCAAGTGGGACGGGGATATGCATAGAGACGGAAACAAAAGTGTTTTCAAAGACTTTTCGAAAACCAAATTGGATGTCACTAATGCTCGAGGGAGAAGATGAGCTAGGTAACTACTTGAGAAAAAGTGGGGTACCGAAGCAAGTTCTGGTTGTGTTTTTGAAAAAGGATTAGACTTAAGATTTATCGACCGTTCCCAACCTTACATGTACGACCACAATACCCCTTATGGTACGGGGATTTGTTGATTACATTGGTCGATGCTAGCAGAGAGTCCGCATTACTAGTTGCGAGAGAGCTGAGTCACTCTCTCGATACGAGGTCATGCCTGAATGGATGACTATGGCTGTTTTCACGGACACCGGGCACACTATTGTGTCCCCTCATGGATGGTACGATGTTGAACGAGTCTCCTGTGATTTACATCATGAGGGATGGGTACCAATGAGTGGACTCTTTATTTAGTGTTGTCAAGGGAAAGGCATTGTTCGGGTTCTTATCGCGAGTCGTGGATGACATGGAAGTTCCCCAAGTCTTGTGGGTAAAGTGTGCAACCTCTGAAGAGTGTAAAACTATTCAAATAGTCGTGTCCACAGTCAAGAACAGCTGGGTGCTACTGCTTAAACTATGTCCATATGTTACACTTGGTGTGTGTTTGACAAAAGAGATACTTGTGCTAAGTCGGATGACTTATAACTAGAGTTATTCATACTTTGTTTATATTGATATCTGCAACCTCATGATGCATGATATTAAAAATGTTAGGACATGATATTGCACTTTGATGACCCACAAGTATAGGGGATCTATCACAGTCCTTTCGATAAGTAAGAGTGTTGAACCCAACGAGGAGCAGAAGGAAATGACAAGCGGTTTTCAATAAGGTATTCTTTGCAAGCACTGAAATTATCGGTGACAGATAGTTTTGTGATAAGATAATTTGTAACGAGAAGCAAGTAACAAGTGTAGCAAAGGTGCAGCAAGGTAGACCAATCCTTTTTGTAGCAAAGGAAAGGCCTAGACAAACTCTTATATAAAGCAAATCGCTCCCGATGACACATGGGAATTTCCGTCAAGCTAGTTTTAATCATGCTCATTTGATTCGCGTTCGTTACTTTGATAGTTTGATATGTGGGTGGACCAGTGCTTGGGTGCTGACCTTACTTGGATAAGCCTCCCACTTATGATTAACCTCTCTCGCAAGCATCCGTAACTACGGAACAAGAATTAAGATAAATCTAACCATGACATGAAACATATGGATCCAAATCAGCCCCTTACGAAGCAACACATAAACAAAGGTTTAAGCTTCTGTCACTCTAGCAACCCATCATCTACTTATTACTTCCCAATGCCTTCCCCTATGCCCAAATAATGGTGAAGTGTTATGTAGTCGACGTTCACATAACACCACTAGAGGAGAGACAACATACATCTCATCAAAATATCGAACGAATACCAAATTCACATGATTACTTATAACAAGAGTTATCCCATGTCCTTGGGAACAAACATAACTACTGACAAAGCATGTTCATGTTCATAATCAGAGGAGTATTAATTATCATAAAGGATCTGAACATATGATCTTCCACCAAGTAAACCAACTAGCATCAACTACAAGGAGTAATCAACACTACTAGCAACCCACAGGTACCAATTTGAGGTTTGAGACAAAGATCAGATACAAGAGATGAACTAGGGTTTGGAGACGAGATGGTTCTGATGAAGATATTTATGGAGATTGACCCCCTATCGATGAGAGGATTGTTGGTGATGATGATGGCTTCGATTTCCCCCTCCCGGAGGGAAGTTTACCCGGCAGAACACCTTTGTCGGAGCTCTAGATTGGTTCTGTCCAAGTTCCGCCTCGAGACGGTGGCGCTTCATCACGAAAGATTCCTTATGACTTTTTCTAGTTCAAAACCCTCAATATAGTAGAAGATGGGCATCGAGGGCCTGTGAGGTGGGTCACAAGCCCTCTAGGCGCGACTAGGGGGGTGGCCGCGCCTGCCAGGCTTGTCACCTCCTGGTGGCCCTCCTCTAGTATTTGTTTTGCCCAATATTTTTTATTTATTCCAAAATAATTCTCTGTAACTTTTTAATAGTTTTGGAGTTGTGCAGAATAGGTCTCCCAGATTTGCCCCTTTTCCAGTATAGAATTCTAGCTACCGGCATTCTCCCTCTTCATGTAAACCTTGTAAAATAGGAGAGAGAAAAGGCATAAGTATTGTACCATAATGTGTAATAACAGCCCATAATGCAGTAAATATCAATATAAAATCATGATGCAAAATGGACGTATCAACTCCCCCAAGCTTAGACCTCGCTTGTCCTCAAGCGAAAGCCGAGATCGATAAATATGTCCACAAGTTTAGAGACAGAGGTGTCGATAAAATGAAATACGGACATGAGGGCATCATGATCATCTTCAGAACAACAATACTTATTGGTACATGATTTCTTATGCTAAAATAACAATTCATTCACAAGATAAAGTATGAAGCAAGAACTCTAGCCAACAAACCATGCTCCCGGTCATTGAAGCAATTAGCATTTTATCATAACATCGGAAAGAGTCAATATAAGAGCTTGTAAAGCAAATCCACATACTCAAACATCTTTTAGTCTTCCATAATTGCTAACACTCACGCAGTAACCATGAGATCAAAGCTTCAATTGAACACAAAGATAGGGGCTTACAGTTTTGCCTCCCAACTATTCACCTCAAGGGTGATGTCAACAATAATAACTCATGATCACCCACATCCGAGTGGATATATGCATCTAGATCATTCTCCAACACATAATGCTTGCCAAAAGAGAAAGGCGAAATATAGGAAGTGGTGAAGACCACCATGACTCTTGCATAAAGGTAAGTACTAAAAAGGTAAAAGCAACAGATAGGCCCTTCGCTGAGGGAAGCAAAGGTTGTCATGCGCCTTTTGTTTTTGGATGCGCAAACCCTTAATGCAAAGGAATGCAGCGTTGTATTGCCCTTTGTGATAACAACCTTTATTATGCAGCCTGTCGCTTTTATTTCTTTGCCATCAAAAATTCGTACAAAGATTATTTCCCTTACAATAAAGATCAAACACATTTAGGAGCAATTCTTATTGCTTTATGCACCGATGACAACTTACTTGAAGGATCTTATTCAATCCATATGTAGGTATGGTAGACTCTCATGGCAAGACTGGGTTGAGGGTATTTGGATGCACAAGTAGTATCTCTACTTGGTGCGGAAGTTTTGGCTAATATGAGGTGGAAGCAAGCACTACATGTTGAAGGATCTATAACCATATAACTTCTGTTCGGAAGTGAACAACAATAACCCATTATGTTGTCTTCCTTGTCCAACATCTACTTCTTAGCATATAATATTTTAATGAGTGCTCACAATCATAAAAGATGTCAAAGATAATATATTTATATGTGAATCTGTCTTTCTTTATCACTTCCTTTTGAATTGCACCAATGACCAATTGCTATGTTTGTCAACTCCCAACAAATTTCAACCGACATACTTGTTATATGTAAAGTCATCACTCCCCATAAGATCAATATATATATACTCTTTATTTTACTCTATTCTTCTCTTATTTCTTAATTATTTCTCAAGATCATAGCAAACAAGCAAAGCCCTCACATTAAAACTAATTTTTATTATATAATCTCTCAGACTTGCTTACATAAGGGGAACAAAAAGCAAAAACTCAAAGCTAGATCATACTAAAATTTTATTCTATCACATCAAGACAAAATCTAAAGGATCGAACTAAGAAAAACAAGAAAAAGGAAATTAAAAGGTGATGATGATACGATACCGGGGCACCTCACCCAAGCTTAGCATAAGCAAAGGGGAGTGGCCATATCCATGTGTTTAGATGTCCTTCTTCGGAGGTCATGGTGCGATATTCTTGGCGATGATACCCCTAAGAATGCGATTCTCCTCCTCAAGCTTGTTATTTTGCTGCCTGAGATCCATTATTTCCTTGTGAAGTTTTCTAGTAATGGTTAGATATCCCTTCACCCCTGGATGCTTCATTGCCGTGGGTGAAAAGACAACACTCTTTTTCATGTTTTCATAAGTAAGAAATTCAGCATTGGGAGGAATGACCGAATTCGGGACTGCAGAGCTCTGAAGTTCCTCCAACATGGCTCTAGGTTGTGGATGAGAGTTAACTTCTTGGTCTTCCTCCATGGCATCCACCCTTTTCAAGTCAGCCTCCATATCCTCCTCCGTGGTTCTCCCTAAGTGATTAGCTTCAATGTATGGTTTGGGATCCTGTGTCGGGTGGGAAACACGATGATAATCCCCAAGTGCAAGGAATCATCATAGAAATTTCCAAAGATGGAAGTGATACATATGGAGTGTCGAACCCACATGGAGCTAAAGGTAAGATCAATATTCTCTCAAGTCCTATCTGCCACCGATACGACTCTACGTACACCGTACGTTTGCTTCCATCTAGAAAGGAGAAATAAAACTATGTTATGGGTATGAAGAGGATAGCTTTGCATGATATCAGAGAACTAAAATATAAATATAGGTGTTGTTATCATAATATTACAATATATTACAAATAGCGAGTGTGGAATAATGATGGGTCAGTGTGCGGAATTATCCTAGGCAATTATTAACAAGATCGGAAATCATTATTGCAATTTTATATGAGGGAAGGCATAAGCTAACATACTTTCTCTACTTGGATCATATGCACTTATGATTGGAACTTTAGCAAGCATCCGCAAATACTAAAGATCATTAAGGTAAAACCCAACCATAGCATTAAAGAATCAAGTCCCCTTTATCCCATACGCAACAACTCCCTTACTCGGGTTTATGCTTCTGTCACTCAAGCAACCCACTATAAGAGAATCATGAACGTATTGCAACACCCTACAGCGGGAATCCTTCATGTATGCGCGGCATGGAAGGCACCATAAGACAACACCAAAATAAACATACAACTCAAACCAATCTAGATCATCAATCAACCCAAAGGACAAAAGTAATCTACTCAAAACATCATAGGATGGCAACACATCATTGTATCATAATATGTAGCATAAAGCACCATGTTCAAGTAGGTGATTACAGCGGGGTGCGAGAGAGTGGACCACTAAAAGGAGATGAGGATGGTGATGAAGAAGGTGATGTTGATGAAGACGATCACCGCGATGATGGTTCCCTCGATGGCACTCTGACACCATCGGGAGAGAGGGGGAGAGGTTCTTCCTCTTGTGCTTCCTCCTCCATGGCCTCCCACCTCTGTAGGGGGAGGTTCTCCCTCTGGTCCTTGGCCTCCATGGTGTTGATGGCCCCTTCAGGATGATGAAGATGGCCTTCGGTGATGGTGACCCCCTCCGGCAGGGCGCTAGAGAGGGCCCAGATTGGTTTTTCGTGGCTTTGGAGGTGTGTGGCGGTGGAACTCCTGATCTAGGTTATGCCTCGGGTTTTTGGAATATTTGAGGATTTATAGAGCTGATAGGGAGGTTGGTGGACTCCCGAGGGGCCCACAAGCCCGGGGGCGTGCCCTAGGGGGGTGGTCACGCCCCTGAGGCTTGTGGCCTCCTAGGCCTTCCTCTCCAGTGACTCTTCACTCCAGTATTTTTTATATTTTCCAAAAATATTCTCCGTAAATTTTCAACTCATTCCGAGAACTTTTATTTCTACACAAAAACAACACCATGGTAGTTCTGCTAAAAACATCGTCAGTCCGGGTTAGTTCTAAGAAAATCATACCAAAATCATATAGAATTATTGCAAACATGGCATGAATACTTCATAAATTATAGATACGTTGGAGACGTATCAGCATCCCCAAGCTTAATTCCTAGTCGTCCTCGAGTAGGTAAATGATAAAAGAGATAATTTATGAAGTGTGAATGCTAGCAACTACACAAGTTTGATCAATGATAATTCCAAGCACTTTTTCTAGCATCATCATAAACAATATCTCGTCTCATAAAACCTCTCATGATGAAGTAACAAGCTATTCACATGTTAAAGTAGAGACCATAAAATTTCTTGAAAACTAACAAATATGCCTTCATTCACCAAACAATTGCAATTCATCCTATTTTCAGGAAGGGTCTATGTAAGAGCTTTGATTTAGTAAATTTCACATACTCAACTATCATATAGTCTTCCATGATTGCTAACTCTCAAAGCATATTTTTAGAGCAAATGGCAACCATCAAACACAGAGAAAGGTAGGGGCTTAGAGTTTCGCCTCCCAACTTATTTATCATATAGATAATTGTCAACAATAATAATTCATGATCAAATATATTTGAATGGCCATATATGCTTGGATATTTCCCCACCACATGATGCTTGCCAAGAGAAAAAGGCAAAATATAGGAAGTGGTGAAGATCACCATGACTCTTGTATAAAGGTAAGTACTAGAAAATAAAAGATAGGCCCTTCGCAGAGGGAATCAAAGGTTGCCATGCGCTTTTTGTTTTTAGATGTGCAAACTCTTAATGCGAAGGAACATCATGTTGTATTGACCTTTGTGATAGCAACCTTTATTATGCACTTTGTCGCTTTTATTCATCACAAATTCGTACAACGCTTATTTTCCCTTACAATAAAAGATCTTACATATTTAGGAGCATTTTTTATTGCTTTTTGCACCGATGACAACTTACTTGAAGGATCTTATTCAGTCCATAGGTAGGTATAGTGGACTCTCATGGAAAAATTGGTTTAAGGGTGTTTGGATGCACAAGTAGTATTTCTACTTGGTGCGGAAGTTTTGGCTAGTACGAGGTGGAAGCAAGAACCATATGTTGGAGGGTACAAAACAATATAACTTCTATACAAATATACCCAAGCATAACTCATTATGTTGTCTTCCTTGTCCAACTTCAACTAATTTGCTCAAGTTTGAAAATAATTAATGGGTATTCACAATCATAGAAGATGTCCATGATAGTATATTTATATGTGAAATCTCTCTTCCTTCAATATTCTTTCATGAATTGTTCAAGTGCCCAATGCGGTGTTTGCTAACTTTCAATAAATTTCACAACCTATACTTACTATGTGTGAAGTCATTAATCCCCATGGGATAAGTATATGAAGCATTTTTAATTTCAGATTTATGATATTCAATTCATTCAACCATTTAATCATAGGATATAAGTGAAGCACGAGAGTGAATGACAAACTACTCCAAAAAGATATAAGTGAAGATCAATGCGTAGTTAATTAGGTAAATATCCATGTGGGAAATCTCTATTATTCAAAATTTCATATCCAATGATTTTATTGAAACAGCAAACAAAATAAAGAAGGCACTCCAAGAATAGCATGCATCATGTGAACGAATAAAAATTTAGGCTCAACATAGGCTAACCGATAATTGTTGATGAAGAGAGGTGGGATGCGTAGCATCCCCAAGCTTAGATATTGGAGATTTCTTGAAATATTTTCTTGGGGTGCCTTGGTCATCCCCAAGCTTGAGCTTTTGTATCTTGTTCAATCCTCTCATATCCCGATTTCACCTATTCTCAAAAACTTCATCCACACAAAACTCAAAAAGAACTCGTGAGATAGGTTAGTACACATAAGAACAAATCAACACTTCATGTACTTCCAAGACAAGTTGCACAATAATTTTCAAACATTAGGTACTGTATACTATCATTTCCACAATTTATATCTACCAATATAGGCTATAGAAACTATAGGATAAGTAGATAGCAAAACTATCACAACAATCTGTCCAAACAGAACAGTCTGTAGTAATTTATTAAACCAGTGTACCTATGGAACTCTAAAAATTATGAAAATTTAAGACATGCTACGGAATTTATATTAAAATACTGTGTACAAATTTCAGAAAGTTTTTATATACCAGTAAAATACGAAAATTCAAACACTAGAGCAAAAGTTTTATTTGTTTTACACAACACACATAAAACATGCAATGCAAGCATCCTAAGGAAATTCTTGGAACTTTTTATTGAAAAACAAGATTATAAATAACACCTAACATATAAAAACAAAAATAAAACTATGCTCCAAGCAAAACTCATATTATGTGACGAATAAAAATATAGCTCCAAGTAAGATATACCGATAGTGTTGAAGACGAAAGAGGGGATGCCTTCCGGGGCTTCCCCAAGCTTAGACGCTTGAGTGTTCCTTTAATATCACGTTGTGGGTGCCTTGGGAATCCCCAATATTGGGTTCTTGTCGCTCTTTATTCCCCTCATATCGGTATCTCACCCAAAACTTTAAAACTTCAATCACACAAAACTTAACGGAACTTCGTGAGAAGGGTTAGTGTAATAAAGATAAATCATTCATTTAGGTACTGTCAAGACAAGATTAATAATTCCCCCCCATGATACCTACTGTATTATATCATTCCCATAATTTATATTACTCAATATAAGCTATAGGAACACTTGAAACAAGCAAACTATGCATGCAAAACAGAATCTGTCAAAAACAGAACAGTCTGTAAAGATCTGAATGATCACCATACTTCCCTGACTCTAAAAATCTGAAAAATTAGTAATATCACATAATTTTCATATAAATGTTGTGTAAAAATTTCAGAATTTTTTTACTCTTAAGTGAAATCATAAAATTCAAATATTGGACACAAAACTTTCTGTTTTTGCACAGAATCAAACAAGCAAGTATCCACACTATCCCAAAGGCTTTACTTGGCACTTTATTGAAATGAAAGGGACCAAACAGAAAGTGCCTAAAACATTATTAATGCAACAGCTTAATCATGTTAACACATCAAAATAGAAAGTAAAGGTATTGGGTTGTCTCCCAACAAGCGCTTTTCCTTAATGCCATTTTAGCTAGGCATGATATTACAATGATACTCTTCCAAGCCAAATTCCGATGATCATTATATTCATACTCTAAAAGATATAAGTGAAGTGTTGGGGAACGTAGCAGAAAAAAAATTCCTGACCTACGCACCAGCCCAGGACCACTATGGAGACTGCATACAAGGTTTGATCATTTTCGTTACCGACTCGTAGCGCAGCGGAAGTAGAGTCGATGACGATCGGCGGTGCAGATCCCCGCAGCTAGGATTTACAACCTCCCAACCGTGAGGATGTATACCCTCATCTACCCCTCGGACAGCCCTCCAGGAGGCGGTCAGACAGTCCCTCGGATGCTGTCGCGGACAACCCTTCGGGAGGACCTCCAAAACTTGGACTGTCACTCGGACAGCCCTTCGGGAGGACCTTCGAAACTCGGACGGTCACACGGACAGCCCTTCAGGAGGCACTCTCAAACTAAGACCAAAACTATGATATCTCTACAGATTTGCACACATACGGTGTCATCTATCCGGCAGGGCTTCGCCGTCCAGAACTAGTTCTTGTCGGAACCCAGACAGCCTTTCGGCTCTACGAAACTATTTCGCTGGGAGGGAGAGAAGAAGCCAGATCATTGCAATGGCACTTGTATGTGAGAAGGAGTGAGTTTTGGGCTGCCCCTTCCACCTCTATTTATAGGAGAAGTAGGGGTGGAGGGGCTGAAATTTCAGCCACATCCATCCATGTCATCTCCAAGATATTTTGGAGCGAACGCCCAAAAAGGTGGCTTTCCAAAAAGTA
Organism: Hordeum marinum; assembly: GCA_022496015.1. Classification (NCBI taxonomy): domain Eukaryota; kingdom Viridiplantae; phylum Streptophyta; class Magnoliopsida; order Poales; family Poaceae; genus Hordeum; species Hordeum marinum. The sequence continues at coordinate 285,576,243 of CM039677.1, read as the reverse complement.
ACCATAAAGCTGATTTCACTATTCACGATGACATTTTTCAGCGTCTGATCGGACTAAAAATATTTATGTGGGCTTAGAACATTTCCAGTACCCACTAAAATAATTTTCAACACTTTTCGAAACAATTCCGGTTAGTGATTTTCATCTGCGAAAAGCATGTGAAGCGGTTCCGGCAGCTCCGGGACATTTCCGGTTTTTCTTCCGGAAAATTCCCAAAAGTTTCTAGAATGATTCTGGCACCCTCCAAGAATTATCAGGCATGTGCCGAAACCAATTTGACTTAATGGTATCCCCTGAAACAACTTTTCAGTTTTACCGAAACTGTTCCGGTGTTCTCCCTGCGGAACTTTTCCGTTGTCCGAAATTTTTTCGGTGATTTTCTCTCACTCCCTGTCTAGTATTCAGCAGATAGATGACCCTTAAGCATGTGACCCTATAGGTTCGGTGAAGCATAGACATGACCCGGAACCCCTTCCGATCAATGATCAACATTGGAGCCGTGGACACCCATATTGACCCCTATACCCACACAAATGAATATTCGAGTGAACCTCCAGTTGCCGTGTGCTATTCCTGTTGCTTCGTGATATGTTACAAATACCTGAGGTGATACATGTTGGCATCCCCGTGGATCAACAACTTGTCCACTATGCCAGTTACCTCGTTGCCGGTATTGTTCTCTTTTCTCGTTCCCGTGTTCCGGCATCCCCGTGATCAAATCACATAATGTCTGGCCAGACGATGATGGATACCGTAACACCGAGAGGGCCCAGAGATATCTCTCCATTGTCGGAGGAGCAAATCCCAATCTTGATCTATCAAGTTACTTGACATACTTTTCCATGAACCCGTAAGCCGCCGTAATAGCCACCCATTTACGGATGACGTTTAACAAACCCCAAAGTTCATGAAGCAAGCATGAAGAAACTCAATACTCTCATGGTATAAGGAATTATGCAAACATTAACTTCTCTGTGTTATTTACCATTAACTTATGACGAATGTATCTCATAGCATAACATCAATTCGGGTCGATTCAACACAAATATTCTTCTAACATTGTGCCCTCAAAATTGCCGGCATAGCCATGCCCATGATCAGGAAAACAGGATCATCATGCAATACTTGAGCCAGTCTTAGAGGCCAGACTAGGAATACAATTTATCGTTTATTATTCCACACGTGCATATGAGTCTTCCTTCAAGCCTCGTGGTTATTGTAGACTCAAGAACCATAGCAGTTATAGCATGGAACATAAACCTAATTATGAACAAGGAGATAATAAATAACATTTATTATTGCCTCTAGGGCATATCTCCTATAGACTCCCACTTGCACTAGAGTCAATAATCTAGTCAATGCTAATGTACTTTACACCTATGGCATACTGGTGTAAAATATGCTTTGCTTGTGGTATAGCCTGATGTCCAATGGATCTGACAACTTCAGCTCCGTGTGTAACTTTGCATATCCTTGCGTTTTCACGCTATCACAAAATTCGTATTTTGTGTGAACTTGGGTTTGCATATGTGTGAATCATTGGTCGAAACCTGATTCCTCAGACTGAGCTATGGAGCAACTATCTGCAATAGTGTCTCATAGACCAAAGACATATTGGAAGCATACTAAGTTCATGAATGAACTATATGATTCAACAACTTCTTTGTCGCTTCCAAAGCGTTAACATACTTAGCCTTTGTTACAGAATTCGCCACAATATCTTGTTTGAAACAATTTCCAACTACCGTGCCACCATATTGTGTATTACACAAAACCCTTAACTTAGATCGAAAATTGCATGGAGCATCGATGAAGACTGTATCGATGTAACTACTTACAATGAGCACTTCATAATCTCTTCTTGCGAGAAACCATGTCATCAGTACTACTCTAGCACTTAATGACATCTTTCACTGTTGTCCTATGATCAGTACTTTGATACTTTGGTATCCATACTCGCAACAACTTTGGAGTATCGGACATATCTGGTTGTTTTACATACCATGGAATACATGATTAATCCAAACACAAGAGTGTGTGGAATCTCCATCATGTATTTTACTCATCAGTGTTTTAGGACACCGAGTCTTGCAAAAACTCTTTCCATGTGACTTCTGCAAGAATCACTCCTTGGCTTTTTAAATGCTAAAAAGTTTTAGCATCTTGTCAATATGTATTCATAGCTTAGCCCAATTAGGTAAATCTATCTACATAGATCATCATGCCTAATATTGAGGCTATTTAGCCTAAGCACTTCATCAAAAAACTATTTTCAAATGAAGTCTTAATTCGTGTCAAGAAATTCATTTCCAATTAACAATGTGTCAAGCACACAACGTTTTAGAAATATTATTATGCTCCCACTTACTTTCTTGAATCACAAGCATCTTCGTTACCCATTGATGAAGTCAAAACCCCTTCTTGACCATTTCATCAAACCACGAAGATTCCAACTCCATTTTGCTCTCTTCTGTCCATTGTTGGAACTCTGAAGTTTGCATACTTACTAGCATCCTCTGGATCGACAAATTACTTTGGACTGTATCACATACAAGTCCTAGGTTTCATTTCCATCAAATGGAAATCCTTTTGTCATCCATGTTTCATATCTCATGATTGATATATGTATTAATTGCTAGTTCAACCCGATCTGACCTTAAGCATCGCTACGGTGAAACAACCTCATCGTAGTCAACTCCTTGAACTTGTTATTTCAACAAGTCGAGCTTTATGGATAAAACATTTTTATCTGTATCAATTTTTAGTTCCATAAATATTCGTTAGACTCTAAGTCCTCTAAAAGGTGTATCAAGGTTTTAATCTTGAATCACTTATATGGAAACTATCTCGGATTGTATTGGCATTTAGCCAATCCCAGAGTCAGGGCCCATCAACGCTTCCTTGTGTATTGTAGGTATACTGTTGTCTAACAACAATATCTCGTTTGCGCACCTGATAGGTTTGAACGAGCTTTGCCTATGTGGTTCAGCTGCACGTTCGACCGAAGTCCATACATTTTATTGTAGATAATTCCGTATCAGTCGTAGTAGGAAAACAATGGAATCACTTCCAGGGTTTCTTTCCTTTGAACCGATGACGAAGATACTGGTTATCTCGTCGAGTTGCACTGTCCTCCCACTCACCTTTTGTAAGAACTATTCTCTTTAAAAGCATACCGTTTTGTGGCAAAATCCTTTGCCTCGGTATAGTGGTGGGGGAATACCCAATGACTTGGGATAACCATACAAAGTAGCACTTGTCTGATTTGGAATAGGTTTGTAACCTTTTACACAAGCCACATATTCCAAATGTTAAGAAAAGATATAACATGGTTGGGCATACCATACCATGGCGTCATTTCAGCAGACCTGATGGATCTCTTTTCAGTGTAAAAGCCGTAGTCTCTAAAGCATCACTCTATAAAAGGGATAATGGCAAATCTATTTATGTCATATTTGATCTTACCATGTCATAAATGGTTTGATTACATCTTCACGGACTTTCCACTTGTAGTGGTGTTCCGGGAGGTGCAAGTTATGAAACTCTTTTCACAACTCATCAGACATTCGCTAAACTTGTAACTCAAATATTCCTTTCCGCAATCAAATCGCAGAAACATAACTTTCTTGTTACAATAACTTCTACTTCATTTTTGAAAACCTTTCGAATGATTTCAAAAGATCCAGACTTACGTCTCATCAAGTAAATATCCATATATCTACTTGAGTCATTTCTGAAGATAGATAAATCCACTACTTGCAACAACATTTATTGGACTACATACATCATAATGTATGATCACCAATATGTTCTTTGCTCGTTCCTTATGGCCTGTGAATGGTATTTCAGTCACTTCACTTTTCGGAGGAAAGTTGCAAGTGTCAGATGATTCAAAATCAAACAACTTCAAAATCCATCATAATGGAATTTTCCATGCGGGTTTCTCCAATGTGACCAAATGCAGTGCCACACTTGTGTGGTATTCTTTTAGTCTTGCGACATTTAGCGTTAGTGTTTATGGATGTATCATATAACCATCAATATTCATTACATACATCCCATCTAGGATGGAAGCATGGCCCTTCATTTTATTCATAATACTGAACAACAATTGTTGTTTTTATGAACAACTCTATTGCAACAAACATGGTGCAATGGGCTAGAGTGTATGAAACTCTAAAATGAATTATGAAAGTAAACCTAGAGGTAATGTATTATTGTCAATATTCATAGCATACGTCTCATTCATAATGGAAGTATGGCCCTTATGTTATTCATAACACCGAACATCAAAAGTTCTCTTATGAACAACCTTCTTGCAAGATACCTTATGCAAAGGGCTAGAGTGTGAAACTCTAAATGAATTATGAAAGTAAATACATAGGGAATACACCGATGGAAGGCATAGTAACATTTACTATGTTCCCTGCATGTATCTAAACCTCATCCCTGGCTAGTCTTTTCAGGCCATAGTAGTTCTTACATCGAGTTGCAACAGAATGCAATCGAGCGGGTATCTTTGTGATTCTCACAATACCGAAGAATTAATGATTAACATGTTTAACCATAATTCCCAAGAACTATATCTTTGACCAGCCTTCTATACATCAAAAACTTGTATGACATTCATACATGAGCTAGATATTCTAGTCTTCTTTCCTTTTGCCATTATACATCTAACAGTTTAACTTTTAGTATTTCCCCTACTCTCAGAAGAAGCATCCAACTTAAGAGTGGCGTTAGCCCTGGACTTCCTAGGCGTGAAAGTCTCACTAACACCCTTCGGACACTTCCTTTCTCTTTAAGTTGTTGTTTTATTCACCTTTCATCATATGACAGGCGTTCTCCTGGATCCCTCTCTTATCAGTCTAATGCATAGTAAACTTTTTTACTAGTAGTTTGCAAACAAACATTGCTTTGGATATCTCATATCTTTTAGCCTATGTCTTTATTTGAAAATGATTGTCAGATTCCATGAATATCACATAACTATCCAAACTTTCGAAGTTCGGGTCTCATGGAAGCAAACATATTGCACTTTGACTGAAAAAGGAATTCTAGCTTTTGGATCGAAGGACAAGAGTCATATCATCCATAGCATTAGCGGGAGAATACCAAAAGCATGCGATAGGACAAAGTCCTTCTCGGCACTCTTGAGGACAATCCTCACATTACGTTACCAACCGTAAAGTTTTAACCAGATATTTACCAGCTATTCAATTTTAATAGGGAAGGTGGAAACGCGAGCCATTATTCTACAACTATTATGCAAATCACACTTAGACACTGTTCAAAATTAATTGCACTGAGAATTAAAAAAGTTAATTCTACAGTGCGCTCCCACTCAAATCAATATCTCTCATAGTTGATTTTGAGTGATGCAAGACCCAACTTTCAATTCAACATCAAGGATGTAACCATCTCAAGTGACGAGAATTTCAATTGGTAGGCCAACTTTCCAATCACATCTCTATGTGACTCTTGTTCATCTTTCGATGCGTGTGTTCCAAGCTCATGACTTTCATGCCTGAACGTCAAGACAACCAAGTGATCTCGCTGCGAGGTCTCAACTCACCCGCCTCACACTTCTCTAATCGTTCGTACCCATGTAACCATGTGATACCCCGAAGAGATAGGTGCCGTGACGGTGCTACACTTGGGAGAACACTAACTACTTGATATTTTGTGAGAGATCATCCTAATAAAAAGCGACTACCGCGCAATCAAGACGGGTGCATCAAGAGGGATAAACATCTCAGGCAATTCATAATAGCATGATATGGTATAGCCCTTTCTGATGGAGAAGTCTTTCATTCCTTCGTCTTTGGCATTCGCGTCGGTGTTCACCTTCGCGAAGATTGCCACCACCTTGTTGATGCACCAGATAATATTGCTATCTCTATAGCTAATAAAATAAGTGCATTACTTAAGGTTGACTCGCAGGTCATTAAAGTGACAATCATATGGCTCCAGCCATCATGCCGAATCATGACACGCAGGTCATGTTAATATTACATCATATAGTCATCTCATACATAATCAAATTAATATGAGCATTGCTATACCACATCATAAGCACATGCAAACCATCCTGCAAAACCAAGTTAGATGCCTCTAATCGGTTCATGCAAAAACTTGTTTTACGTGGCTTCTAAGGTTTTGAAAAAAACCGAATCTACCAACGTCCATCATCAAGTATGATAATTCAAGTTGCTAGATTAACTTTCCAGGGTGTATAAAACACGAGATAATAAAATCTCGAGCCCCATACTAAACTTCGTCATACGCGTCATCCCCGTGCAGATCACATCTGCATTGCCCTTTCGTTTGCAAAACATCCATCTTTCTCAACTATGGTGGAACCCAAAGAACTGTTAGCACTTCGTTGATCTGTCAATCAGCATACTCAGGAGCAGCATGAAAGGATCACGGATTGCCAGAACTTTGTGAGATTCAACCATTGCGTCAAGATCAGAACTATGCAAATTTAGGGGAAGCAAAAGGAACATTGGGTAACAGATTTCATATGCTCCCCGCACAAATAATTTTCAGCAATAGATCTCATCTACTACCTAATTATATTGTGCAACACCCATACATCTCTATGTATTCTAGATCGCAATCTGCATCTACGCATAACACGGCTCTTGATGCCACTGTTGGGGAACGTAGAAGAAAACAAAAATTTCTCGACCTACGCACCAGCCCAGGACCACTATGGAGACTGCATACAAGGTTTGATCATTTTCGTTACCGACTCGTAGCGCAGCGGAAGTAGAGTCGATGATGATTAGCGGTGCAGATCCCCGCAGCTAGGATTTACAACCTCCCAACCGCGAGGATGTATACCCTCATCTGCCCCTCGGACAGCCCTCCGGGAGGCGGTCAGACAGTTCCCCGGACGGTGTCGCGGACAGCCCTTCGGGAGGACCTCCAAAACTTGGACTGTCACTCGGACAGCCCTTCGGGAGGACCTTCGAAACTCGGACGGTCACACCGACAGCCCTTCGGGAGGCACTCTCAAACTAAGACCGAAACTACGATCTCTCTACAGAGTTACACACATACGGTGTCATCTATCCGGTAGGGCTTCGCCGTCCAGAACTAGTTCCTGCCGGAACCCAGACAGCCTTTCAGCTCTACGAAACTATTTCGCTGGGAGGGAGAGAAGAAGCCAGATCATTGCAATGGCACTTGTATGTGAGAAGGAGTGAGTTTTGGGCTGCCCCCTCCACCTCTATTTATAGGAGAAGGATGGTGGAGGGGCTGAAATTTCAGCCACATCCATCCATGTCATCTCCAAGATATTTTGGAGCAAAAGCCCAAAAAGGTGGCTTTCCAAAAAAGTAACCATAAAGCTGATTTCACTATTCACGACAACATTTTTCAGCGTCTGATCGAACTGAAAATATTTATGTGGGCTTAGAACATTTCTAGTACCCACTAAAATAATTTTCAACACTTTTCGAAACAATTCCGGTTTAGTGAATTTCATCTGCGAAAAGCATTTGAAGCGGTTCCGGCAGCTCCGGAACATTTCCTGTTTTTCTTCTGAAAAATTCCCAAAAGTTTCTAGAATGATTCTGGCACCCTCCAAGAATTATCAGGCATGTGCCGAAACCAATTTGACTTAATGGTATCCCCTGAAACAACTTTTCAGTTTTACCGAAATTGTTCCGGTGTTCTCCCTACGGAACTTTTCCGTTGTCCGAAACTTTTTTGGTGTCCGAAACTTTTTCGGTGATTTTCTCTCAGACTCCGTGTCTAGTATTCAGCAGATAGATGTGTTGGGAGACGTAGTAGTACACCCGCTAGCCACCTTATGCAACTAGTGCATGTCAGGCGGTGGAACCGGTCTCACGTAAGGGTACGTGTAAGGTTGGTCCGGGCCGCTTCATCCCACAATACCGTCGAATCAAGATAAGACTAGTAACGACAAGCATATTAACAAAATCGACGCCCACAACTGCTTTGTGTTCTACTCGTGCATGGATTCTACGCATAGACCTAGCTCTGATACCACTGTTGGGAGACGTAGTAGTAAATCAAAATTTTCCTACGTTCACCAAGATCTATCTATGGAGAAACCAGCAACGAGAGGGGAGAGATTACATCTTCATACCTTTGAAGATCGCTAAGCGGAAGCGTTACAAGAACGCGGTTGATGGAGTCGTACTCGCAGCGATTCAGATCGCGGTAGATCCGATCAAGTGCCGAACGAACGGCACCTCCGCGTTCAACACACGTGCAGCCCGGTGACGTCTCCAACACCTTGATCCAGCAAGGAGGAAGGAGAGGTTGGGGAAGGGCTCCAACAGCAGCACGACGGCGTGGTGGTGGTGGAGTAGCAAGGTATTCCGACAGGGCTTCGCCTAAGCGCTGCGGAGGAGGAAGAAGAGAGGTAGGGCTTCGTCGTGAGAGAGAGAGATCAAATCCTGTTCTCAAAGGGCCAAAACCTCAAGTATATATAGTAGGAGGGAGAGGGAGGGCTGGCTTGGCCCCTCCTCCAAGGAGGAGAGGTTCAGCCGAAGTGGGGGAGGAGTCCACCTCCCACAAGGGAGGTGTATCTCCTCCTTTCAAACCCCTTTTGCCCTTATCTCTAGATCCCAGCCGCATGGGCCCTTCTAGGAGGTCTTGGCTGGCCCAATATGGGCTGGCACACCTCCTCTAAAGGCCCACTAAGTCCTCTGGTCGTCACACCCCTCCCGGGGGTCCTCCGGCACCCTCCCGGCACTCCCGGTACAATACCGATGAGCCCGAAAACTTTCCGGTGACCAAAACTGGACTTCCTATATATCAATCTTTACCTCCGGACCATTCCGGAGCTCCTCGTGACGTCCGGGATCTCATCCGGGACTCCGAACAACCTTCGGTAATCACGTATACCTTTTCCCTATAACCCTAGCGTCATCGAACCTTAAGTGTGTAGACCCTACGGGTTCGGGAGACACGTAGACATGACCGAGACACCTCTCCGGCCAATAACCAATAGCGGGATCTGGATACCCATGTTGGCTCCCACGTACTCCACGATGATCTCATCGGATGAACCACGATGTCAGGGATTCAATCAATCCCGTATACAATTCCCTTTGTCTATCGGTATGGTACTTGCCCGAGATTCGATCGTCGGTATCCCCATACCTTGTTCAATCTCGTTACCGGCAAGTCTCTTTACTCGTTCAGTAATACATCATCCCGTGACTAACTCCTTAGTCACATTGAGCTCATAATGATGATGTCTTACCGAGTGGGCCCAGAGATACCTCTCCGTCACACGGAGTGACAAATCCCAGTCTCGATTCGTGTCAACCCAACAGACACTTTCGGAGATACCCGTAGCGTACCTTTATAGCCACCCAGTTACGTTGTGACGTTTGGCACACCCAAAGTATTCCTACGGTATCCGGGAGTTACACAATCTCATGGTCTAAGGAAATGACACTTGACATTGAAAAGCTTTAGCAAACGAACTACACGATCTTTGTGCTATGCTTAGGATTGGGTCTTGTCCATCACATCATTCTCCTAATGATGTGATCCCGTTATCAACGACATCCAATGTCCATGGTCATGAAACCGAGACCATCTATTGATCAACGAGCTAGCCAACTAGAGGCTCACTAGGGACACGTTGTGGTCTATGTATTCACACATGTATTACGGTTTCCGGTTAACACAATTATAGCATGAACAATAGACAATTATCATGAACCAGGAAATACAATAATAACCAATTTATTATTGCCTCTAGGGCATATTTCCAACAGTCGCCCACTTGCACTAGAGTCAATAATCTAGTTACATTGTGATGAATCGAACACCCATAGCATTCTGGTGCTGATCATGTTTTGCTCGTGAGAGAGGTTTAGTCAATGGATCTGCGACATTCAGATCCGTATGCACTTTACAAATATCTATGTCTCCTTCCTGAATGTAATCACGGATGGAGTTGAAGCGGCGCTTGATGTGTCTTGTCTTCTTGTGAAACCTGGGCTCCTTCGCAAGGGCAATAGCTCCAGTGTTGTCACAGAGTAGAGTCATCGGGCCCGACGCATTCGGAATCACTCCTAGGTCGGTGATGAACTCCTTCATCCAGACTCCCTCCTTTGCTGCTTCCGAAGCAGCTATGTACTCCGCTTCACATGTAGATGCCGCCACGACGCTTTGCTTGCTGCTGCTCCAGCTTACTGCTCCTCCATTCAAAATATACACGTATCCGGTTTGCGACTTGGAGTCGTCCGGATCTGTGTCGAAGCTGGCATCGACGTAACCCTTTACGACGAGCTCTTCGGCACCTCCATAAACGAGAAACATGTCCTTTGTCCTTTTCAGGTACTTCAGGATATTCTTGACCGCTGTCCAGTGTTCCGCTCCGGGATCACTTTGGTACCTCCCTACCAAACTTATGGCAAGGTTCACATCAGGTCTGGTACACAGCATGGCATACATGATAGAGCCTATGGCTGAAGCATAGGGGATGGCACTCATCTCTTCTCTATCCTTTGCCGTGGTCGGGCATTGAGTCGTACTCAATCTCACACCTTGCAACACGGGCAAGAACCCCTTCTTGGACTGATCCATATTGAACTTCTTCAATATCTTTTCAAGGTATGTGCTTTGTGAAAGACCAATGAGGCGTTTTGATCTATCTCTATAGATCTTAATACCTAATATGTAAGCAGCTTCTCCAAGGTCCTTCATTGAAAAACACTTATTCAAGTAGGCCTTGATACTTTCCAAGAGTTCTATATTATTTCCCATTATCAGCATGTCATCCACATACAGTATAAGAAATGCTATAGAGCTCCCACTCACTTTCTTGTAAATACAGGGTTCTCCATAAACCTGTACAAACCCAAACGCTTTAATTACCTCATTAAAGCGAATGTTCCAACTCTGAGATGCTTGCACCAGCCCATAGATGGAGCGCTGGAGCTTGCATACCTTGTTAGCATCTTTAGGATCGACAAAACCTTCCGGCTGCATCATATACAGTTCTTCCTTGAGGAAGCCATTAAGGAATGTCGTTTTGACGTCCATTTGCCAGATCTCCTAATCATAAAATGCGGCAACTGCTAACATGATTCGGACAGACTTTAGCATCGCTACGGGTGAGAATGTCTCATCGTAGTCAACTCCTTGAACTTGTCGATAACCCTTAGCGACAAGCCGAGCTTTATAGGCGGTCACATTACCGTCTGCGTCAGTCTTCTTCTTAAAGATCCATTTATTTTCAATGGCTCGCTTATCATCAGGCAAGTCCACCAAAGTCCATACTTTGTTCTCATACATGGATCCTATCTCGGATTTCATGGCCTCAAGCCATTTGTCGGAATCCGGGCCCGCCATCGCTTCTTCATAGTTCGAAGGTTCACCGTTGTCCAACAACATGATCTCTAGGACAGGATTGCCGTACCACTCTGGTGCGGAACGTGTCCTAGTGGACCTTCGAATAGCAACTTGATCTGAAGTTTCATGATCATCATTATTAACTTCCTCTCTAGCCGGTGTAGGCTCCACAGAAACAACTTCCTGTGCTGCGCTACTCTCCGGTTCGAGTGGAGGTACAATTACCTCATCAAGTTCTATTTTCCTCCCACTTACTTCTTTCGAGAGAAACTCTTTCTCGAGAAAGGATCCATTCTTGGCAACAAAGACTTTGCCTTCGGATCATAGGTAGAAGGTATACCCAATAGTCTCTTTGGGATATCCTATGAAGACGCACTTTTCCGCTTTGGGTTCGAGCTTCTCAGGTTGAAGTTTCTTCACATAAGCATCGCAACCCCAAACTTTTAGAAACGACAGCTTAGGTTTCTTTCCAAACCATAATTCATACGGTGTCGTCTCAACGGATTTAGACGGTGCCCTATTTAAAGTGAACGCGGCAGTCTCTAATGCATATCCCCAAAATGATAGCGGTAAGTCGGTAAGAGACATCATAGATAGCACCATATCCAATAGAGTGCGATTACGACGTTCAGACACACCATTTCGCTGAGGTGTGCCTGGCGGCGTGAGCTGTGAAACAATTCCACATTTCCTAAGGTGCGTGTCAAACTCGTGACTTAAATATTCTCCGCCACGATCAGATCGTAGGCATTTTATTTTCCTGTCACGTTGATTCTCGACCTCACTCTGAAATTCCTTGAACCTTTCAAAGGTTTCAGACTTGTGTTTCATTAAGTAGACATACCCATATCTGCTCAAGTCATCAGTGAGGGTGAGAACATAACGGTAGCCACCGCGAGCCTCGACACTCATTGGACCGCATACATCGGTATGTATTATCTCCAACAAGTCAGTTGCTCGCTCCATTGTTCCGGAGAACGGAGTTTTGGTCATCTTTCCCATGAGGCATGGTTCGCATGTGTCAAATGATTCGAAATCAAGTGACTCCAAAAGTCCATCAGCATGGAGCTTCTTCATGCGTTTGACACCAATATGGCCAAGACGGCAGTGCCACATGTAAGTGGGACTATCGTTATCAACTTTACACTTTTTGGTACTCACACTATGGACATGTGTAACATCACGTTCGAGATTCATCAAAAATAAACCATTGACCAGCGGGGCATGAGCATAGAACATTTCTCTCATATAAATAGAACAACCATTATTCTCAGATTTAAAAGAGTAGCCATCTCGTATCAAGCGAGATCCAGATACAATGTTCATGCTCAAAGCTGGTACTAAATAACAATTATTAAGGTTTAAAACTAATCCCGAAGGTAGATGTAGAGGTAGCGTGCCGACGGCGATCACATCGACCTTGGAACCATTCCCGACGCGCATCGTCACCTCGTCCTTTGCCAACCTTCGCTTATTCCGCAGCTCCTGCTTGGAGTTACAAATGTGAGCAACTGCACCGGTATCAAATACCCAGGAGCTACTACGAGCGCTGGTTAGGTACACATCAATAACAAGTATATCACATATACCTTTAACGTTGCCGACCTTCTTATCCGCTAAGTACTTGGGGCAGTTCCGCTTCCAGTGACCGGTACCCTTACAATAGAAACACTCAGTCTCACGCTTGGGTCCATTCTTGTTCTTCTTCTTCCCGGCAACTTGCTTACCGGGCGCGGCAACAGCTTTGCCGTCCTTCTTAAAGTTCTTCTTACCCTTGCCTTTCTTGAAACTAGTGGTCTTGTTTACCATCAACACTTGATGCTCCTTTCTGATCTCGACCTCTGCTGATTTCAGCATCGAGTACAACTCAGGAATGGACTTCTCCATCCCCTGCATGTTGTAGTTCATCACAAAGCTTTTGTAGCTAGGTGGAAGCGACTGGAGGATTCTGTCAATGACTGAGTCATCCGGGAGATTAACTCCCAGCTGAGTCAAGCGGTTATGAAGCCCAGACATCTTGAGGATGTGCTCACTAACAGAACTGTTCTCCTCCATCTTACAGCTGAAGAACTTGTCAGAGATGTCATATCTCTCGACTCGGGCATGAGCTTGGAAAACCAGTTTCAGCTCTTGGAACATCTCATATGCTCCGTGTTGCTCAAAACGCTTTTGGAGCCCCGATTCTAAACTGTAAAGCATGCCACACTGAACAAGGGAGTAATCATCGCAGCGCGACTGCCAAGCGTTCGTAACGTCTTGGTCCGCTGGGAGAATGGGTGGGTCACCTAGTGGTGCATCAAGGACATACAATCTCTTGGAAGCTATGAGGATGATCCTCAAGCCACGGACCCAGTCCGTATAGTTGCTTCCATCATCTTTCAGCTTGGTTTTCTCTAGGAAAGCGTTGAAATTGAGGTTGACATTTGCGTTGGCCATTGGATCTACAATATAGATATTAAAGGCAATTTTAGACTAAGTTCATGATAATCGAGTTCACATAATCAAATTATTCAATGAACTCCCACTCAGATAGACATCTCTCTAGTCATCTAAGTGACACATGATCCATGTCAACTAGCCCGTGTCCGATCATCACGTGAGACGGACTAGTCATCCATGGTGAACATCTCCATGTTGATCGTATCTTCTATACGACTCATGTTCGACCTTTCGGTCTTCCGTGTTCCGAGGCCATGTCTGTACATGCTAGGCTCGTCAAGTCAACCTAAGTGTTTCGCGTGTGTAAATCTGGCTTACACCCGTTGTATGCGAACGTTAGAACCTATCACACCCGATCATCACGTGGTGCTTCGGAACAACGATCCTTAGCAACGGTGCACAGTTAGGGTGAACACTTCTCTTGAAATTTTATTGAGAGATCATCTTATTCACTACCGTCGTTTTAAGCAAATAAGATGTAAACATGATAAACATCACATGCAATCAATATAGTGACATGATTGGCCAATATCATCTTGCTCCTATGATCTCCATCTTCGGGGCACCATGATCATCATTGTCACCGGCACGACACCATGATCTCCATCATCATGATCTCCATCATTGTCTCGCCAACTATTACTTCTACTGCTATGGCTAACGCTTAGCAATAAAGTAAAGTAATTACATGGCGTTTATGATTGACCCGCAGGTCATACAATAAATAAGACAACTCCTATGGCTCCTGCCGGTTGTCATAGTCATCGACATGCAAGTCGTGAACCCTATTACAAGAACATGATCAATCTCATACATCACAATGCATCACATCACATCCTTTTGGCCATATCACATCACACGGCATATGCTGCAAAAACAAGTTAGACGTCCTCTAATTTGTAGTTGCAAGTTTTTACGTGGTTGCTATAGGTTTCTAGCAAGAACTTTTCTTACCTACGTCAAAACCACAACGTGATATGCCAATTGCTATTTACCCTTCATAAGGACCCTTTTCATCGAATCCAATCCGACTAAGGTGGGAGAGACAGACACCCGCTAGCCACCTTATGCAACTAGTGCATGTCAGGCGGTGGAACCGGTCTCACGTAAGCGTACGTGTAAGGTTGGTCCGGGCCGCTTCATCCCACAATACCGTCGAATCAAGATAAGACTAGTAACGGCAAGCATATTAACAAAATCGACGCCCACAACTGCTTTGTGTTCTACTCGTGCATGGATTCTACGCATAGACCTAGCTCTGATACCACTGTTGGGAGACGTAGTAGTAAATCAAAATTTTCCTACGTTCACCAAGATCTATCTATGGAGAAACCAGCAACGAGAGGGGAGAGATTACATCTTCATACCTTTGAAGATCGCTAAGCGGAAGCGTTACAAGAACGCGGTTGATGGAGTCGTACTCGCAGCGATTCAGATCGCGGTAGATCCGATCAAGTGCCGAACGGACGGCACCTCCGCGTTCAACACACGTGCAGCCCGGTAACGTCTCCAACACCTTGATCCAGCAAGGAGGAAGGAGAGGTTGGGGAAGGGCTCCAACAGCAGCACGACGGCGTGGTGGTGGTGGAGTAGCAAGGTATTCCGACAGGGCTTCGCCTAAGCACTGCGGAGGAGGAAGAAGAGAGGTAGGGCTTCGTCGTGAGAGAGAGAGATGAAATCCTGTTCTCAAAGGGCCAAAACCTCAAGTATATATAGTAGGAGGGAGAGGGAGGGCTGGCTTGGCCCCTCCTCCAAGGAGGAGAGGTTCGGCCGAAGTGGGGGAGGAGTCCACCTCCCACAAGGGAGGTGGATCTCCTCCTTTCAAACCCCTTTTGCCCTTATCTCTAGATCCCAGCCGCATGGGCCCTTCTAGGAGGTCTTGGCTGGCCCAATATGGGCTGGCACACCTCCTCTAAAGGCCCACTAAGTCCTCTGGTCGTCACACCCCTCCCGGGGGTCCTCCGGCACCCTCCCGGCACTCCCGGTACAATACCGATGAGCCCGAAAACTTTCCGGTGACCAAAACTGGACTTCCTATATATCAATCTTTACCTCCGGACCATTACGGAGCTCCTCGTGACGTCCGAGATCTCATCCGGGACTCCGAAAAACCTTGGGTAATCACGTATACCTTTTCCCTATAACCCTAGCGTCATCGAACCTTAAGTGTGTAGACCCTACGGGTTCGGGAGACACGTAGACATGACCGAGACACCTCTCCGGCCAATAACCAATAGCGGGATCTGGATACCCATGTTGGCTCCCACGTACTCCACGATGATCTCATCGGATGAACCACGATGTCAGGGATTCAATCAATCCCGTATACAATTCCCTTTGTCTATCGGTATGGTACTTGCCCGAGATTCGATCGTCGGTATCCCCATACGTTGTTCAATCTCGTTACCGGCAAGTCTCTTTACTCGTTCTGTAATACATCATCCCGTGACTAACTCCTTAGTCACATTGAGCTCATAATGATGATGTCTTACCGAGTGGGCCCAGAGATACCTCTCCGTCACACGGAGTGACAAATCCCAGTCTCGATTCGTGTCAACCCAACAAACACTTTCGGAGATACCCGTAGCGTACCTTTATAGCCACCCAGTTACGTTGTGACGTTTGGCACACCCAAAGTATTCCTACGGTATCCAGGAGTTACACAATCTCATGGTCTAAGGAAAATGACACTTGACATTGAAAAGCTTTAGCAAACGAACTACACGATCTTTGTGCTATGCTTAGGATTGGGTCTTGTCCATCACATCATTCTCCTAATGATGTGATCCCGTTATCAACGACATCCAATGTCCATGGTCATGAAACCGAGACCATCTATTGATCAACGAGCTAGCCAACTAGAGGCTCACTAGGGACACATTGTGGTCTATGTATTCACACATGTATTACGGTTTCCGGTTAACACAATTATAGCATGAACAATAGACAATTATCATGAACCAGGAAATACAATAATAACCAATTTATTATTGCCTCTAGGGCATATTTCCAACAAGATGACCCTTAAGCGTGTGACCCTATAGGTTTGGTGAATCATAGACATGACC
The DNA here is from genome assembly GCA_022496015.1 of Hordeum marinum. Lineage (NCBI taxonomy): Eukaryota > Viridiplantae > Streptophyta > Magnoliopsida > Poales > Poaceae > Hordeum > Hordeum marinum. Next base: position 285,559,384 of record CM039677.1, on the reverse strand, counting down.
CGGAACCCCTTTCGATCAATGATCAACATCGGAGCCGTGGACACCCATATTGACCCCTATACCCACACGAATGAATATTCAAGTGAACCTCCAGTTGCTGTGTGCTATTCCTGTTGCTTCGTGATATGTTACAAATACCCGAGGTGATACATGTTGGCATCCCCGTGGATCAACAACTTGTCCACTATGCCAGTTACCTCGTTGCCGGTATTGTTCTCTTTTCTCGTTCTCGTGTTCCGGCATCCCCGTGATCAAATCACATAATGTCTGGCCAGACAATGATGGATACCGTAACACCGAGAGGGCCCAGAGATATCTCTCCATCGTCGGAGGAGCAAATCCCAATCTTGAGTTATCAAGTTACTTGACATACTTTTCCATGAACCCGTAAGCCGCCGTAATAGCCACCCATTTACGGATGACGTTTAACAAACCCCAAAGTTCATGAAGCAAGCATGAAGAAACTCAATACTCTCATGGTCTAAGGAATTATGCAAACATTAACTTCTCTGTGTTATTTACCATTAACTTATGACAAATGTATCTCATAGCATAACATCAATTCGGGTCGATTCAACACAAATGTTCTTCTAACATTGTGCCCTCAAAATTGTCGGCATAGCCATGCCCATGATCAGGAAAACAAGATCATCATGCAATACTTGAGCCAGTCTTAGATGTCATACTAGGAATACAATTTATCGTTTATTATTCCACACGTGCATATGAGTCTTCCTTCAAGCCTCGTGGTTATTGTAGACTCAAGAACCATAGCAGTTATAGCATGGAACATAAACCTAATTATGAACAGGGAGATAATCAATAACATTTATTATTGCCTCTAGGGCATATCTCCTACATGAAGTTCATATAGCATTCTTAATTAATATAGATTAACTTATATCCAAACTCAAAATTTATAAGTGAAGCACATGAAGCCTTCTATAAAGCCATACTCAAAAGGTTTAAGTGAAGCACAAAGAGCATTCTACAAATCCATACTCAAAATATTTAAGTGAAGAACAAGGAGAATTCTACAAATACATCAAGGACTATATCATAATAGAAGGGAGCATAAAGGAAAATACAAACATTAAAGACACATATCATGTGAACAAAACAAAAACCGAGGTAAACCGATAATTGTTGAAGAATAAAGATGGGATGCCTTACGAGGCAGCCCCCAAGCTTAGGTGCTTGAGTCTCCTTGAAATATTTATTTGGGGTGCCTTGGGCATCCCCAAGCTTGAACTCTTGTATCTTAGTATTCTTCTTATATCTATACCTCCTCGATCTTCAAACACTTCATTCACACAAATCTTAACAAAACCCTCGTGAGATCCGTTAGTATAATAAATCAAACTACTACTTTAAGTACTATTGTGAACTCATTCCAAATTCATATCAGCATTATATATACTGTAGTCCAACTTCACCATGGTTCATACCCCCCGATACAAGCCATAGATTCATCAAAATAAGAGAACAATGCATAGAAAACAGAATCTGTTAAAAACAAGACAGACTGTAGTAATCTGGAAACTTCGTGTACTTATGTAAATCAAAAAATTCTGAAAATTTAGGAACAACTAAAAAAATTTCATAGAAGTACTGTATAAATTTCAAAAACTTTTGACGTTCCAGTAAAAAATGTAAATTCATGCACTATAGCCAAAGTTTCTGTTTTTGCACTGCACATACAAAACAAGCAATCTGATCATCCTAAAAGTAAATTTTTGCACATTATTTTTAGGGATTTTTATTTCTGTGCCCCTGGTTCGTTAGTTGTACTCATTCATCCCCACGATCTTAACTTTTGCTCACTTTTCCCCACTCCCTTGCCCGAAACCCTCAGAACAGGTTACAACGGACGTTGTCGTCGGGTTAATGCCTTTGACCGTTAACTCTGACGAGTGGGGCCACGTAGGGCCAAGTCCACCTTTGACCATTTACCCGTATATTGGTTTCGTATGCTGACCGTACAATGGTATTCGTACACGTGGGTGCATGCAATTGACCGGGGTCGTGGGGTAGCACGTGTCCATGGGACATTGCGCGAAACGTCACATCGTATAAAGAGGGGCAACCACCTCCATCGCCCCTACCATTTCCCCCCGAATCCCCTCCCTGCCGCATCATCTTCCTATCCCCCACCGGCGTCGTCTTTCTCTCCTCCACTGTCTCCACCGCACCGTCTCGCTCTCCCCCACCGCATCCTCTTCCTCACCTTCATCGCGTCCATCTGTCCGATGGCGGAAGCTCGTGGTGACGCCGGCGCAGCGGCCGGAGATGTAGTGGAGTTGTAGGGTGCAGTGACCGCGGATGAAGTGAAGGACGTTGGCGGCATCCACGGCGGTGCGGAGAAACTCGCAACCGCTACGGATGTGGAGAAGGAGGTGGCGGGCTCCGCCCCAGCGCTGCAGAAGGTGACGACGTCGAGCGGCGCAGTCCATCCCGATACCCCTGATGCGCAGCCTAGCAAGGAGCAGGAGGTATTTGCACTTGCCTTAGGATATTAGCTTATAGAGTTAGTTGCATTGGTTAGATTGTGATTCATACGATAGTTCAAATGGTTACAGTAGTTGGTTTGATAGATGGGCCGGGGTTTTCTGTATTGGGGGGATTGGGGTTTTTGTACTAGGGTTTTTGGGATTGCATTCTTTGCAAAAATGCTAGATAGATCTGTATGAGAGATAGGGAACTCTGTGCTTCAATGCTACATAGATGTATGCTTATTAGATTTTGTTTTTAATGCTCACAGGTTGGGTTTTTTAATGCTATAGACATGTATGCTTATTAGATTGGGTTTCTATTAGATTTGTTTTTGAATGCTACTCAGATTGGGGTTTTGAATGTCATATGACCAAATGGAATCCATTTATTAAGAAGTTATTTGATTCATCAGTATATAAATTTGTCCACAATATGTACTTATATTATCTCTGTTGTTCAATGTGTGTGCATGACAATGGAAGATGCAAATAGGATCATAGTATATTAGCTCTATGATCAATGTAAAATGCATATCTAAATTTTCAATGGGATGCAACTGTATATTCAGGAGGATGATGGTTGGGGAAAATAGGAAGCTGGACCTTACTGACTTCAAGGACCCATACGATCCAGGCTATTGGATCGACCAAGAGTGTGAGGCAAGCTTGCTTGAAATTTAGATTGTTCATTTCCCCTAGTTCCTTTGACATGGTGTATATCAAACTATAATGTATATATCTAAATTCATTCGTGTGTGCAGTACATCTCTGGAGAAGATGTGGATGTGGACAACTTCAAGTCCTTCAAAGAGAAGGAAGAGGAGAAGATCAGGGCCAAGGGAGATGATTACTAATACAAGAGCAGGACCAAAATTTGGCGTTGCCCCTACTGCACCACCAAGGCAAAGCAAAAGTCCGGCCGCTTCGTTCACCTTCTAGCTCATGCAGAAGATGTAGCAATCCGCGGTGAGAACTAAAAGATCAAGGGCCAACATGCTGCCCTCGCAAAAGTCCTGACTCCCATTCCCAACTAATTGATGATGTGATGATGTGTTTTAATGTGAACTTTGTGTGTTTGGTTGTTTGAGAACTTTGTTTGTGAATTGGATGTGTTCTATGGATGGTATGGTATTATGTGGTCTTCTATATATGCATGTGGCTATCTATATTGCTTATTTGTGTGTTTTTAAATTTGTCTGCTATTTTCAAAGTTTAGGTGCTGCAATGATCACACATGTTGATTCAGTGTTGCTTCACTAATCAGACATGCTGCAAAGAATAAGAAAAAGAGCAATTAGTCCATCATTTATCAAATATTCCAATAACAGAGCAAAAAACAACATTTGAATGAATATGTAATGATTTTTGTAATAAAGGAGTACAAAAATTATTTGTCTCATGTTTTATAATCAAATGCATACTTTTTCCCACCAGCATGTCTCATTATCTGATGTTTTGAACTGACATTTGACAGGACAGTATAAATTCAAGAAAATGCAAAAAATAAACTTGGAAAACTATCTATGTTTGTGTAGGAGATCATGTGTGCAAAATTTTAGGTGATTTAGAGGAGGTCAAAGAAATTTGAATTTGAGAAATGTGCTCCAAATGAGCTCCCAGGCTAAACAACCCATTTGTAATCAAGTTTTTTTGGACCTACTCTAAATGAGCCAAATGTTTGTTATTTACACCTATTCAATCTATATAATGTAGATTTGAAGTCTCACTATTTTTTGAATTAATCTTCATATTTTTACATTTTATTTTGAGAAAAATATGCTTTAATATAAAAACTATTAAAAACAGCTTTAAAATATGAAAATGGAAAACTAAGTTTAGATCCTTCTTATTCACTTTGAAATAAAGCTTCGGTGATTTTTTGATTTTTTTTAAAAAAATTTCAGACCCTGTAGGTAACCCTACCTCCTCTCCTTGAACTCTATGAAATCTTGTACGTGATAGCTCATATGTGTGAAGGTTTTCTCATGAAAATGACCATAGACCAAGTTTAAGATTTTTGCTTGGTAACATGTCACATAAGACAATATTGTGCACAGGTTTTATATATTTTTGATTTTTTTAAATTAATGGTGCTCATTTGACCTCGATCGTGCTAGCTAGGATCTTTTCATGAAAATGACCATAGACCAAGTTTAGGATTTTTCCTCGTTAGTGTGTCTTATAAAATGACGAACGGCGAAGGTTTCATATTTTTTCGATTTTTTTAAATTAGTTATGCTTAGTCAAACCTTCGGAACCCCGTTGACCAGCTCAAAACCCCTCTAAACCCCGCAGGGTTTCGCCTAACCCTAGCTCCAAACGTCAGTTGTCCGATCATACCCTAGCGCCGTTGGATCACAAGGACGCTCCGCATCGTGGGGCAATCCGCGGGAGGCAATCCTATTGGTTGTGCTCGGCTGCTCTCCCACCATTGACTCCGCGAAAAAATGGTTCCTGTCCGTCGAATTGTTATTGGGACCAAAAGGAAACCAAGCTCTGGTTGGGTCATCGAATTGCGTCATTTTTTTGCATCGTTTGCTCTGTTTTTTGTGAACGTGCTGGCTCTATTTCTTGGTTGCATTGTTTGATATTACACAACAATTGACATTGCATAGAAAATTTAGTTCTTTTTGTTCTATACAAATGCAAAATGAACAAATTTATAAGGGACAAATTTTTTTATCATGCAAAATGGCCACAAACTATTCAAAAATTATCTGTTTTTGTTCATATAGTATATTTTTTGGGGATTTTTTGAAGTATTTGTTCATATAATATATATGACCACGGATTCCCATGCGTGCAATTAGCTTATTTTTCTTCTTCTTTTCAAACCACCATTTCCCACGCGTGCACACTCCCGATGCTGCGGTGGGTTTGAAAATGAGCTGCTTCACATTTGACCCCGTTATTGCCATGGCCAAATAACACATAGCACTACGGCTATTTAAGCCACCCTCTACCTCTGCCATCCCTCATCCATCTCCCATCCTCTACCATCTGCCTTTCTTTCTCTTCGCCCCCTTCTCCTTCTTCTGCACATCCCTTAGCCATGCAGTACACCGGACCAACCTATCGCTTCCCACCCACTGTGCCGGAGAGGCTCTACCCTACTGGCGTGTACTTTGAGCGCACACTACGTGTGTGGGAGATATCAAGGTGGAGGTCCGCAAGGAACTTCACCGAGTTCTTCCTCGGGGCCGGCTACAGACACCTCCCGCGGGGATCTCCAACGATGTTCCACATCGAGGAGGTCATCCAAAACGGGGTGGTGGTTGCTCTCATTGCAGACTTCACCAACACATTCGATGCCTTCTACCTCCTTGGTCGGGTCTTTTGGTGTGGCTGCGAGTTCATTGCTTTCACTACCCACAACATGTTTACGGAGTACACCAACATCTTCCCCACCATGTCGCGCATGCACACTCTTCCGTACCCCATCGACAATGCCCCGGAGGAGCAGTGAAGGGCGCACGAAGGAGTAGCGAGGTGCAGAAGGCGGCGGCTAGGGATCTAAACCCTCTATCTGTTTTTTTAATCTATGTTATGTTAATTAAGTTGTAATTGAACTATGTTGGAGATATGGGCTTGTTGGCCCTTTTATTAAGTTCTATTATTAAGTTTTCTATCTATTCTATTATTATGTTCTTGCTAGTTTGAACTATGTGATCGTGCTATGGGTTTGTTGGCCCTATCTACATATTTGTTGATTGTTTTCTTAGAGAGCTTGCTTTGTCAGTTACCACCTAGTGCATGCAGCCACAACGAAAAGGCTGAAACTGATCGTAAAAACAATGCTCTAAATCGAGGAGACAAGCATGCGAGAAGAGAGTAACCAGCAACAGCAACCGTCACTACATCTCTGGCGGCTGGCGTGCACGAAAGCGGCTCGGTGAGTGCATCGTGGCGACACGCATCGGCGCATGCATGCTCGGTCAGCGCATGCAGGCTCGGTCGACACATCATGGCAGCGCGCATCGACCCATGCAGGCAGGCTTGCTGGGTGCATGCATAGTAGGCTTCTGTCGTGGCAGCGCGCGCAGGCGGTTTAATGCGAGGGACGGCCCAACAAAACCACGACCCAACGAAAGCACGGTCGAATAGCGACACCGCCCAACGCAGCCCCACTTGTCAGGTCCAACGGGTGACACAGTCCACCATGGCCCCACTCATCAGAGTTAATGATCAAACCATTGACCCGACGGCAATGTCCGTTGTGACCTGTTCTGAGGGTTTTGGGCAAGGAATATGGGAAAACTGAGCAAAAGTTAAGAGCGCGGGGATGAATGAGTAGAGCTAAGGAACCAGGAGCACAAATGTAAAAAACCCTTATTTTTATAATACAATGGATATATACAAGGTGATAATTATTTTACAGAAGCTTCCATGAAAAATTCTACATTGTTTCCATGAGCATGAACACAAGTGTTCAAGGTCGACCCTCACTTCTCCAATGCACAACCTTCCAATCACTTCTCTTTTTGAAAAACTTCTTAGGCAAAAGGGGCAGGTAACTCTTTTTGTATTTTTCATTTTTTTCATTTTGTTTGTTTGTTTCACCCACAAGTACAGAAAGTAAAAAGGGAAAACAAAATCTATTTAGTGAAGAAATCACAAAGCATACACGAGAGTATCAACCCCATGCTATTGCTCCCCGGCAACGGCGCCAGAAAAGAGCTTGATAATCCCCAAGTGCAAGGAATCATCATAGCAATTTCCAAAGGTGGAAGTGATAAGTATGGAGTGTCAAACCCATAAGGATATAAGGTAAGATCAATATCCTCTCAAGTCCTATCTGCCACCGATATGACTCTACATACACCATATGTTTGCTTCCATCTAGAAAGGAAAAATAAAACTATGTTGTGGGTATGAAGAGGATAGCTTTTCATGATATCAAAGAACTAAAATATAAATATAGATGTTGTTATCATAATATTACAATATATTACAAATAGCGAGTGTGGAATAATGATGGGTCAGTGTGCGGAATTATCATAGGCAATTGTTAACAAGATCAGAAATCATTATTGCAATTTTATATGAGGGAGAGGCATAAGCTAACATACTTTCTCTACTTGGATCATATGCACTTATGATTGGAACTCTAGCAAGCATCCGCAACTACTCAAGATCATTAAGGTAAAACCCAACTATAGCATTAAAGCATCAAGTCCCCTTTATCCCATACGCAACAACTCCCTTACTAGGGTTTATGCTTCTGTCACTCAAGCAACCCACTATAAGTGAATCATGAACGTATTGCAACACCCTACAGCGAGAATCCTTCACGTGTGTGCGGCACGAAAGGCACCATAAGACAGCACCAAAATAAACATACAACTCAAACCAATCTAGATCATCAATCAACCCAAAGGACAAAAGTAATCTACTCAAAGCTTCATAGGATGGCAACACATCATTGGATCATAATATGTAGCATAAAGCACCATGTTCAAGTAGGTGATTATAGCAGGGTGCGGGAGAGTGGACCACTAAAAGGAGATAAGTATGGTGATGAAGAAGGTGATGTTGATGAAGACGATCACTGTGGCGATGGTTCCCCCGATGGCACTCTGGCACCACTAGAAGAGAGGGGGAGAGGTTCTCCCTCTCGTGCTTCCTCCTCCATGGACTCCACCCTTTGTAGGGGGACGTTCTCCCTCTGGTCCTTGGCCTCCATGGTGTTGATGGCCCCTCCAGGACGATGAAGATGGCCTCCGGTGATGGTGAACCCCTCCGGCAGGGCGCTGGAGAGGACCAAGATTGGTTTTTCATGGCTCTGGAGGTGTGCGGCGGCGGAACTCCCGATCTACGTTATGCCTCGGGGGGTTTCAAATATTTGAGGATATATAGAGCTGAGAGGGAGGTCGGTGGACTCCCTAGGGGCCCACAAGCCTGGGGGAACGCCCTAGGGGGGTGGCCACGCCCCTGAGGCTTGTGGCCTCCTCGGCCTTCCTCTCCGGTGACTCTTTGCTCCAGTATTTTTTATATTTTCCAAAAACATTCTCTGTAAATTTTCATCTCATTCTGAGAACTTTTATTTTTACACAAAAACAACACCACGATAGTTCTGCTGAAAATAGCATCAGTCTGGGTTAGTTCTAATAAAATCATACCAAAATCATATAAAATTATTTCAAACATGGCATGCATACTTCATAAATTATAGATACGTTGGAGATGTATCACACGACTCTCCCCAGTCGACTCTTGCGAAGACATCTTGCTCTAAACCTGTCGCAGAAACAACTCAAAACCAAAACAGGAGGTTGATACGTCCATTTTGCATCATGCTTTTATGTTGATATTTATTGCATTATGGGCTGTTATTACACATTATGGTACAATCCTTATGCTTTTTCTCTCTTATTTTACAAGGTTGACATGAAGAGGGAGAATGCCGACACCTGGAATTCTAGACTGGGAAAGGAGCAACTCTGAGATACCTATTCTGCACAAATCCAAAAGTCCTGAAAATTTACGGAGAATTATTTCGGAATATATATAAAATACTGGGCGAAAGAGATACCATAGGGTGCCACCAGGAGGTGACAAGCCTGCCAGGCGCGGCCACCCCCTACCCGCGCCTAGCAGGCTTGTGGCCCACCTGGTTGGACCCAACACCCATCTTATCCTATATGAAGCGTTTTGACCTGGAAAAAAAAATCAAAAGAGAGCTTTCGAGACGAAGCGCTGCCATCTCGAGGCGGAACTTGGACAGAACCAATCTAGAGCTTCGACAGGGCTGTTCTGCCGGGGAAACTTCCCTCCCGGAGGGGGAAATCGAAGCCATCGTCATCACCAACGATCCCCTCATTGAGAGGGGCTCAATCTCCATCAACACCTTCACCAAAACCATCTTCTCTCCAAACCCTAGTTCATCTCTTGTATCTGATTTTTTTCTCAACACCTCAGATTGGTACCTGTGGGTTGCTAGTAGTGTTGATTACTCCTTGTAGTTGATGCTAGTTGGTTTACTTGGTGGAAGATCATATGTTCAGATCCTTTATGATAATTAATACTCCTCTAATCTTGAACATGAACATGTTTCTTGAGTAGAAACGTTTGTTCCTGAGGACATGTGATAAGTCTTGTTATAAGTAATCATGTGAATTTGGTATTCGTTCGATATTTTGATGAGATGTATGTTGTCTCTCCTCTAGTGGTGTTATGTGAACATTGACTACATAAGACTTCACCATTATTTGGGCCTAGGGGAAGGCATTGGGAAGTGATAAGTAGATGATGGGTTGCTAGAGTGACAGAAGCTTAAACCCTAGTTTATGTGTTGCTTCATAAGGGGCTGATTTGGATCCATATTTTTCATGCTATGGTTAGGTTTACCTTACTTCTTATTTCGTAGTTGCGGATGCTTGTGATAGGGGTTAATCATAAGTGGGAGGTTTTTCCAAGTAAGGGCAGCACCCAAGCACTGGTCCACCCACATATCAAATTATCAAAGTAACGAATGTGAATCAAATGAGCATGATGAAAACTAGCTTGACAGAAATTCCCATGTGTCCTCGGGAGCGCTTTGCTTTATATACGAGTTTGTCCAGGCCTATCCTTTGCTACAAAAAGGATTGGGCTACCTTGCTGCACCTTTTCTACATTTGTTACTTCTTACTCGTTACAAATTATCTTAGCACAAAACTACCAGTTACCGATAATTTCAGTGCTTGCAGAGAATACCTTACTGGCAACTGCTGGTCATTTCCTTCTGCTCCTTGTTAGGTTCGACACTCTTACTTATCAAAAGGACTACGATAGATCCCCTATACTTGTGGGTCATCAAGACTCTTTTCTGGCAACATTGCCGGGGAGTGAAGCGCCTTTGGTAAGTGGAATCTGGTAAGGAAAAATTTATATAGTGTGCTGAAATTTACTGTTACTTGTTACTATGGAAAGTAATCCTTTGAGGGGCTTGTTCGGGGTATCTTCACCTCGACCGGAAACACAAAGAGTTGTACCTCAACCTACTGAACCTACTAAAAATATTTATTATGAAATTCCTTCGGGTATATAGAGAAACTGCTGGCTAATCCTTATGCAGGAGATGGAACACTACATCCTGATTTACATCTAATCTATGTGGATGAAGTTTGTGGATTATTTAAGCTTGCAGGTCTGCCCAAGGATCACGTTAAGAAGAAGGTCTTTCCTTTATCTTTGAAGTATAAGGCATTGACATGGTATAGGCTATGTGATGATATTGCATCATGGAGCTACAACCGATTGAAAATGGAATTTCAGCAGAAGTTCTACCCAATGCATCTAGTTCATCATGATCAGAATTATATTTATAACTTTTGGCCTCGTGAAGGAGAAATAATCGCTCAAGATTGGGGGCGGCTTAAGTCAATGTTATATTCATGCCCCAATCATGATCTCTCGAGAGAAATTATTATTCATAATTTTTATGCTCGGCTTTCTCGTAATGATCAATCCATGCTCGATACTTCTTGTGTTGGTTCCTATATGAAGAAAGATACTGATTTCAAATGGGATTTATTGGAAAGAATTAAACGCAACTCTGAAGATTGGGAACTCGACGAAGGTAAGGATTCAGGTATGAACCTTAAGTTTGATTGTGTTAAATCCTTCGTAGACACCGATGCTTTTCGTGAATTTAGCACTAAATATGGACTTGACTCTGAGATAGTAGCTTCTTTTTGTGAATGTTTTGCTGCTCATGTTGATCTCCCTAAGTAGAAGTGGTTTAAATATCATCCTCTCATTGAAGTTAAAGTAGTTGAACTTGTTAAAGTTGAAGAAAAAACTATTACTTATAATGTTGATCCTGTTATTCCCACTGCTTACATTGAAAGACCACCTTTCCTTGTTAGAATAAAGGAACATGCTAAAGCTTCAACTGTGGTTTGTAAGAGCTATGCTAGAACACCTACACCCCCTGAGCAAATTAAAGTTGAACCTAGTATTGCTATGGTTAACGATCTATTGGTTGATAATATTGATGGGCATGTTATTCGATTTTGTGATGAAGCCGCTAGAATTGCTAAACCTGATGCTAAAGATAAACATAGACCCATTGCTGGCACACGTGTTGTTTCTATTAAAATATGAGATCATTGTTATCATGGCTTATGTGATATGGGTGCTAGTGTGAGTGCAATTCCCTTTTCCTTATATAAAGAGATTATGAATGATATTGCACCAGCTGAGTTAGAGTAAATTGATGTTGCAGTTAAGCTTGCTAATAGAGACACTATATCACCAATTGGGATTATTAGAGATGTTGAAGTCTCGTGTGGGAAAATAAAATATCCTACTCATTTTCTTGTCCTTGGTTCCCCACAAGATGATTTTTGTCCCATTATATTTGCTAGACCATTCTTGAATACTGTCAATGCTAGGATAGATTGTGAGAAGGAAACTGTTACTGTAAGTCTTGGGGACTTGTCTCATGAGTTTAATTTCTCTAAATTTCGTAGACAACCCCATGATAAAGAATTTCCTAGTAAGGATGAAATTATTGGTCGTGCTTCTATTGTTGTTGTTCCTACTGATCCTTTAGAGCAATATTTGCTAGACCATGAAAATGACATGCATATGAATGAAAGGAATGAAATAGATAAGATTTTCTTTGATCAGCATCCTATTTTGAAACACAACTTGCCCGTTGAAGTACTTGGGGATCCTCCTCCACCCAAGGGTGATCCCATGTTTGAGCTTAAACAATTACCAGATACTCTGAAATGTGCTTATCTTGATGAAAAGAAGATATATCCTGTTATTATTAGTGCTAACCTTTCAGAGCATGAAGAACAAAGATTATTGAAAACTCTAAGGAAGCACCGTGCTGCTATTGGATATACTCTTGATGATCTTAATGGCATTAGTCCAACTCTATGTTAGCACAAAATTAAAATGGAGCCTGATGCTAAACCAGTCGTTGATCACCAACGACGGTTGAATCCTAAAATGAAGGAAGTGGTAAGAAATCAAATATTAAAGCTTCTCGAGGTAGGTATCATTTACCCTATTGCTAATAGTAGATGGGTTAGTCCTTTTCACTGTGTCCCTAAGAAAGGAGGTATTACCGTAGTTCCTAATGATAAAAATGAGTTGATCCCGTAGAGAATTGTTACAGGATATAGAATGGTAATTAATTTTAGGAAATTGAGTAAAGCTACTAGGAAAGATCATTACCCTCTGCCTTTTATTGATAAAATGCTAGAAAGATTATCCAAACACACAAATTTCTGCTTTCTAGATGGTTATTCTGGTTTCTCTCAAATACCTGTGTCAAAAGAGGACCAAGAGAAGACCACCTTTACCTGCCCTTTTGGTACCTTTGCTTATAGATGTATGCCTTTTGGTTTATGCAACGCACCTGCTACCTTTCAAAGATGTATGACTGCTATATTCTCTGATTTTTGTGAAAGGATTGTTGAGGTTTTCATGGATGATTTTTCCGTTTACGAAACTTCTTTTGATGATTGTTTGAGCAACCTTGATCGAGTTTTGCAAAGATGTGAAGAATCTAATCTTGTCTTGAATTGGGAGAAGTGCCATTTTATGGTGAATGAAGGCATTGTCTTGGGACATAAAATTTCCTAAAGAGGTATTGAAGTTGACAAGGCTAAAGTTGATGCTATTGAAAAATGTCGTGTCCTACGGATATTAGAGGTATAAGAAGTTTCCTTGGTCATTTTGGTTTCTATAGGAGATTTATTAAAGATTTCTCTAAGATCTCTAGGCCTCTCACTAATCTTTTGCAAAAAGATGTTCCATTCGTTTTTGATGATGATTGTGTAGAAGCTTTCGAAATTCTTAAGAATGTTTTGATTTCTGCACCTGTTGTTCAACCACCTGATTGGAACCTGCCCTTTGAAATTATGTGTGATGCTAGTGATTATGCCGTTGGTGCTGTCCTAGGACAAAGAGTTGATAAGAAATTAAATGTTATTAATTATGCTAGCAAAACTCTAGACAATGCTCTAAGATACTATGCTACCACTTAAAAAGAATTTTTAGCAGTTGTGTTCACTTGTGATAAGTTTAGACCTTATATTGTTGATTCTAAAGTAACTTTTCACACTGATCATGCTGCTATTAAATGTCTTATGGAAAAGAAGGATGCTAAACCTAGACTTCTCAGATGGGTTCTTCTGCTACAAGAATTTGATTTGCATATTGTTGATAGAAAGGGTGCTGATAACCCCGTTGCAGATAACTTGTCTAGGTTAGAGAATGTTCTTGATGACCCGCTACCTATTGATGATAGCTTTCCTGATGAACAATTAGCTGTCATAAATACTTCGCGTAATTCTTCTTGGTATGTTGATTAATGTAATTACATTGTCGCTAAATTTATACCGCCTAGTTTCACGTACCAACAAAAGAAAAAGTTCTTCTATGATTTAAGACATTACTTCTGGGATGACCCACACCTTTATAAAGAAGGAGTAGATGGTTTTATTAGACATTGTGTACCTGAGCATGAACAGGAACAGATCCTATGGAAGTGTCATTCCGAGGCCTACGGAGGACACCACGCTGGAGATAGAACTGCACATAAGGTATTACAATCTCGTTTTTATTGGCCTACTCTCTTTAAGGATGCTCGTAAGTTTGTCTTGTCATGTGATGAATGTCAAAGAATTGGCAATATTAGTAGACATCAGGAAATGCCTATGAATTACTCTCTTATTATTGAACCATTTGATTTTGGGGTTTTGATTATATGGGGCCTTTTCCAATGTCCAACGGGTATACTCATATTCTAGTTGATGTTGATTATGTTACTAAGTGGGTAGAAGTTATTCCAACTAGTAGTGCCGATCATAACACCTCTATTAAGATGCTTAAAGAAGTTATTTTCCCTAGATTTGGAGTCCCAAGATATTTAATGACTCATGGTGGTTCACATTTTATTCATGATGCTTTCCGTAAATTTCTTGCTAAGTATGATGTTAACCATAAAATTGAATCCACTTATCATCCTCGATCTAGTGGTCATGTAGAATTAAGAAATAGAGAAATTAAATTGATCTTGCAAAAGACGGTTAATAGATCTAGGAAGAATTGGTCTAAGAAACTTGACGATGCATTATGGGCTTATAGAACTGCTTACAAGCTATGGGCATGTCTCCGTATAAAATGGTTTATGGTAAAGCATGTCACTTACCTCTAGAGCTAGAGCACAAAGCTTATTGGCCAATCAAAGAGATCAACTATGATTTCAAACTTGCTGGTGAGAAGAGTATTTCAAATTAGCTCACTTGATGAATGGAGAACCCAGGCCTATGAGAATGCCAAGTTGTTTAAAGAAAAAGTTAAGAGGTGGCATCATAAAAGGATACAAAGGCGTGAATTTAATGTAGGTGACCATGTCTTGCTATACAATTCTCTTTTAAGATTTTTTGTAGAAAAGCTTCTCTCCAAATGGGAAGGGCCTTATATCGTCGAGGAAGTATATCGTTCTGGTGCCATCAAGATCAACAACGCCGAAGGCACAAGTCCAAAGGTGGTAAATGGGCAAAGAATCAAACATTATATTTCAGGTACTCCCATTAATGTTGAGACCAATGTTATCAATACCATAACTCCGGAAGAGCGTATTAGGGAGACCTACCCGAACGTTTCAGACTCCGAAAAGGAATAGGTACGTGGTACGGTAAGTAAACTGACTCCAAAACTTTCCCAATAGCAATTTTACTCAGTTTTGGAATATTTAAAAAATTAGGAAAATAAAAAGTAGTCTGAAGGACGCATGGGGAGGCGACAAGCCTGCTAGGCATGGCCACCCCCTATGGCCGCACCTAGGGGGCTTGTCACCACCCCATGCACTCCCCAGACTCCGTTTTCTTGTGGAACACCCCTTTGGGTCAGCAAAAATTCATTATATAATCTCCCGAAGGTTTCGACTTTCGTATCACAACAATACCTCTTGTTTTCGTTTTGAGCTATTTCTGTAGCAGATTTAGATCGTCATGGCGTCCCCGGTGCTCGGAAGGACAAGTTTTTCGAGAAGGTCATCAACCCTTATCTTGCAAAGGTGTTGCAACACCCTTAAACCATTGTGATTCGTGAGGGGGTGCTGCACATCCGTGACATTGAGGGGCCAAAGAAGACCGGAAGCATGGAAACAAGGCTCGAAGCAATGGAGCAACAAGTCTTCAAGTGCCAAGGGATGGTGGAACGTGGACTCAATGCTAATCATATGATGATCTTAGAGTTTACCCATAAACACAAGCTGGACATGAAGGACATCGGGGATCACATCTTCAAGCTTTACGAGAAAATTGAGCATCTCCAAGCCCGGATCTATGATCTGCAAAACCAAAATTGTGAGTATGAATACAGATTTAAGAGAATGAGTTTGGCTGCAGATTTGAGGATTCCAGAGAGTCGTTCATCTTTTTATGATGGTGAGGCAATGCCTTGGAAGATGGAGGACAAATTTCCATCCTCATCAACAACTCCTCCACCATCATCTCCGAAGAAGGACACCTAAGCACATGAGTATGGGCACCCCCCTTGGCTTGTGCCAAGCTTGGGGGAGGCGCACCGATATCGTATCACCATCACACCTTTCTTCCTTTTTGTTTTTCTTGTTTTTCTTGTTCGATCCTTTTTTATTTTTTTTGATCTAGTAGAATAAAAGTTTTAGTACGATCTACCTTTTAGTTTTTGCTTTTGCCCCCCTTATGTAAGCAAGTCCGAGAATTATATAATAAAAAGTAGTTTTGATGAGAGGGCCTTGCTAGATTACTATGCTCTTGAGAGTAATGAATAAATAATAATAGAATAAAAGCAAAGAGTATGCAGAAGGATCTTATGGGGAGTGATGACTTCACATATAAAAAGTATGTCGATTGAAATTTGTTGGGAGTTAACAAACATAGTAATTGGTCATTGGTGCAATTGGAAAGGAAGTGCTAAAGAAAGAGAGATTCACGTATAGATACATTATCTTGGACATCTTTTATGATTTTGACCACTCATTAAAATATTACATGCCAAGAAGTTGATGTTGGAAAAGGAAGACAACATAATAGGTTATGTTTGCTTGCCTTCAGATAGAAGTTATATAGTTTTAGATCCTTCAACATGTAGTTCTTTCTTCCACCTCATATTAGCCAAAACTTCCGCACCAAGTAGAGATACTACTTGTGCATCCAAACACCTCAACCCAGTTTTGCCATGAGAGTTCACCATACCTACCTATGGAGTGAATAAGATCCTTCAAGTAAGTTGTCATCGGTGCAAAAGGCAATAAAAATTGCTGCTAAATATGTGTGACCTTTTGTTGTAAGGGAAATAAGTGTTGTATGAACTTGTGATAGTAAGGAAATAAAAGCGACAAACTGCATAATAAAGGTTGCTATCACAAAGGGCAATACAATGCCGCATTCCTATGCACTATGGGTTTGTGCATCGAAAAAAGCGCATGACAACCTCTGGTTCCCTCTACGAAGGGCCTATCTGTTACTTCTACTTTTTAAGTACTTACCTTTATGCAAGAGTCATCGTGATCCTCACCATTTCCTGTATTCCGCCTCTCTCTTGGCAAGCATTATGTGTTGTGGAATGATCTAGACGCATATATCCACTCGGATGTGGGTGATCATGAATTATTATTGTTGACATCACCCTTGAGGTGAATAGTTGGGATGCAAAACTACAAGCCCCTATCTTTCTCCGTGTCTGATAGAAGCTTTGATCTCATGGGTACCGCGTGAGTGTTAGCAATTGTGAAAGACTAGAAGATGATTGACTATGTGGATTTTCTTTACAAGCTCTTATATTGACTCTTTCCGATGTTATGATAAATTGCCAATTGCTTCAATGACTAAGATGATAGTTTGTTGGTTGTCAATAGAGTTCTTGGTTCATACTTTATCTTGTGAATGAATTGTTACTCGATCATAAGAGATCTTACACAATAAGTATTGTTGTTCTAAAGATGTTCATGATGCCCCCATGTCCGTATTTTATTTTATTGACACCTCTATCTCTAAACATGTGGACATATTTATCGATCTAAGCTTTCGCTTGAGGGCAAGCGAGGTCTAAGCTTGGGGGAGTTGATACGTCCATTTTGCATCATGATTTTATATTGAAATTTATTGCATTATGGGCTGTTATTACACGTCATGGTACAATCCTTATGCTTTTTCTCTCTTATTTTACAAGGTTTACATGAAGAGGGAGAATGCCGACAGCTGGAATTCTGGACTAGGAAAGGAGCAAATCTGATATACCTATTCTGCACAACTCCAAAAGTCCTGAATATTTACGAAGAATTATTTTGGAATATATAAAAAATACTGGGTGAAACAGATACCAGAGGGGGGGACACCAGGAGGTGACAAGCCTCCCAGGCGCCCCCCCTCACCGTGCCTAGCAGGCTTGTGGCACACCTGGCTAGCCCCCGACGCCCATCTTCTCCTATATGTTGGGTTTTGACCTAGAAAAAATCAAGAGAGAGCTTTCGAGATGAAGCGTCGCCGTCTCGAGGCGGAACTTGGGCAGAACCAATCTAGAGCTCTGGCAGGGCTGTTCTGCAGGGGAAACTTCCCTCCCGGAGGGGAAAATCGAAGCCATCGTCATCACCAACGATCCTCTCATTTAGAGGGGGTCAATCTCCATTAACATCTTCACCATCACCATCTCCTCTCCAAACCATAGTTCATCTCTTGTATCCGATCTTTCTCTCAAACCTCAGATTGGTACCTGTGGGTTGCTAGTAGTGTTGATTACTCCTTGTAGTTTATGCTAGTTGGTTTACTTGGTGGAAGATCGTATGTTCTGATCCTTTATGATAATTAATACTGCTCTGATTATGAACATGAACATGTTTTGTGAGTAGTTACGCTTGTTCCTGAGGACATGGGAGAAGTCTTGTTATAAGTAATCATGTGAATTTGGTATTCGTTCGATATTTTGATGAGATGTATGTTGTCTCTCCTCTAGTGGTGTTATGTGAACGTCGACTACATAATACTTCACCATTATTTGGGCCTAGGGGAAGGCATTGGGAAGTAATAAGTAGATGATGGGTTGCTAGAGTGATAGAA